>JAUMHM010110037.1:0-21589 GCA_032362435.1 Melikaiella ostensackeni
AAACGAAGAGAGGATAGAACAAGTTGATGAGTTCGTGTATCTTGGAAGCTTATTTACTGCTGACGGAAGGATTGATGAAGGGATGTCGAGACGTATAAACGAGGGCAGAAAGATTATCGGCAATGTACAAGCTATTACTAGAAGTAAAAATGTAACGAATAAAGCTGAAATCGCAATATATAACTCTGTGCTTGCACCCAAAGTGTTGTATGGTATCGAGACCTGGACGTATCAAGAAAATGATAGGAGCAAAGTTCGGGTTAATTTTGTGCGCCAGATCAATTAGTAATTCATCAGCTACCAGAAGATATGTATTGAGACTCTGGCCTTTGGCACACAAAGCGTACGGCTGTACAGTTCCTATCGCGTTCTTTCAGATTGCGGCGATCTCTGTAGAGATGTTTGTGTCTTCCTGAACAAATTTATAATTACTTTCTTATATTATACATAATTTTATTCATCATTTTCAACGCGGTTTTCTTAAAAAAAAAAACTACCGGCAATATGCGAATCAGATCCCTTTTCAAAATGCCGCAAAGTACGTCTCTTCCATCAACTGTCGATTCTGTTAGTGAGTTTGTCGATCGTTTTAAACTTTTCTTGATGAAGAAGCACAAGTTTTTGCTTTACGCTTTCCTGTTCTGAAATTTGTAACAGATAGCATTTTGCATTATTAGGCATTATTAATGCCCCAGGTTTTCTGAAATTGCATAGGAGAAAAAGGGAAAAGTTAGAATACTCCAATAAGGATATTTACAAAGATTATCTGATTAATCGTCTAATTTTATAATGTATTTCTTTAAAAAATATTTCAATTGAGTTGTACCACCATTTATGGAAGAAGTGGCCTTGAATATATCATATTGCCTATCTCGACAATAAGCAAATATCCGTGGATCGTAAACAGTTATAAAACACCCGGAAAAACACCTGATTACTTCGTTGTCGGACATCAACTCAAACTCCTGATCAATCTCCAAAAAATTATGATTTATTCAATTTTTCTATAAAAAAGATTTTATATGCAGGATAACTGAATATTAAATACAATTACCATGCTGCCGTTGTAATAAAAAAGACATAGATATTTCCTTCGAGCGTCAGTAATTGTAAGATTTTCTGTTTTAATCTAATGACGTCGATCATTGAACGTTTCTATCAATAGTGTTATTATGTACTGTTTTCTATCAGTATTCGGCATTTCTATCTGCATCAAAGATATCTAAAATAAACAATGATGATAGTTTCATCTCTACTTTTACATACAGATTTTTATTTTAACTTTGCACAAAAAATGTATTGTATTTGAAAATGAAGGAAAAGAAGTGAATAAACTATCCGTTGAAGAAAACTATATTCAGTGCCTTCGATTTAAGTTTCTCAGGAGCTAGAGGTATTTTTTCAGATTCGTTAAGTAAAGTTTATTTGGCTGATAACTCTTGATCTGTTTCGTTCCGTATTCCTTCTCATTTTCGGACGAATACCTCCGAATTTTGTGCAGTCTATTTTCCAAAAATGTGTTGCCGCATTGAATTGAAGAGTTACAAAATTTTGTTCCCTGCCAGATACATTGTATCATAAAAAATGAAATGAAATTTGAAAAAAATTAAATTTCACTTCCTGCTTTTCTTTTCACGTTGAAGAATAAATTAAATTTCAAGTTTCGTTCAATTTAATGTCTTCGTTTGAATTTAATTGACTTGGATCCTCTCTCTTGCTTCGGTTATTTTCAGTGTTGAATATTGGATTTAAAAATTTTTTTTTAAATTCTGAAGAATCGTTTTTTATAAATTGCTTCAGTACTATGTACAAAACCTCTGATTTTAGACATACTCCTACTCTACATAAATAGACAAACATACTATAATAAAATATTAATCAAATTGTAAGAAATTTACAGAACAATGTTCAAAAGAGAAAAATAGAGTAGGATAAACAGTACGAGTATAATAAAATTTGAGGAGATTATATTGTTTTTGGAGTGATTTTAATAAGAGTAGGGTTGAAAATAATGTATAGGTACTACAATATAAAAGACAAAACTGGCCAGATTTATCAAAAACGGTCAAATTGGACTAAACATGATGCATACAATTCGATGAGACAATAATAATACAATAGCAATAAAGATAAATCCATCCCAAGTTTTATCGAATTATCATAATCATAATACAACATTTATATACATTACATTCTCCTTCTATTAACAAGGATGGATTGTTTCATGAAAAGAGTGAATATCAATGACAACCATAACCTCAAATTAGGATTATGGTTTGGTCGATAGCGCAGACGGATGCGCATCAAACAAAAAATAACGCGGCTTCTGTAAATTTTTTGGCTCTAAATTCAAAATATGTATACAATTTCAAACTTATACTTACTTAAGGCATAAATAATATCATCATTCATGCAATATCTTGTATCGACCGTTCATACTATTAATATAAAAGATTTATCATTATTGATGTCGACGAAGAAGTTATGTGACTGAGGTTATGTTCGAAGAACAATTAATTGTGACCAATTCAATTATCAAGTCAAACTACTAAATAGATTAGTAAGTTGTTCTCACTAATTCACTTTGATAATGGGTGGCTTACTATTTCATTTTGTAGAAAATTGAGAAATGGCCAATTCAGTAGTCAAATATAAGGCTACTAATTCAATTAGTCAAATTCTCACTAATTTAGATTGAGAGAGTCGATTTCCCAAATTTTGAAGAACCGATTATCACTAGGGGTGAATTTTAGGTGTCACAGTAGAGTTTTTCATAATCGTCATTATTCGGGGTATTATTTCTATAAATTCTTTAGACTATAAAACAACCCTAAAATTATTAACTTCCTGCTTACTTGGTCGTTTTTTTAAACTTATTAATTAAGGGTTTGTGTCAGGGGTTTGAACGGGGTTTTTTACCACCACAATTTTTTGGGGAAGCAATAAGGAGAATTTTTCAAGATATAAAATCACCAAGAAAGTAATAACTTCTGGGTCTTTTTGTCGATTTTTCGAATTTTGAAACATCGTTCATCAGTAAGGGTGAGTTTTAGGTGTTGCAGTGGGGTTTTTCACCACCATAAATCTCTGGCAGATCATTTTTATGAACTCTCTAGGCTATAAAATAACGATAAAATTAATACTTGCCTGCTTACTTGTTCGTTTCTTCTATTTTTTTGAACTTGTCAATTATGGGTGGGTTATAGGAGTTCGAGTCGGGTTTTTTAGCAGCATCATTCTTCAGGGGAGCAATGAGTAGAATTTTCTAAAATATAAAATCACCAAGAAAGTATTGACCTCTGGATGTTTTTGTCGATTTTCCCAATTTTGAAAAATTATTGATCACCTATTTACTTATTAATTCGTGAAATCGACAGACCTTTTCTGACAAATTTTAAAATGCTCAAATGACTTTGAATTTGATTTTTGAGATAGAGGTTCATATTTGAAGGTCATTTCTTTAAAATGGAAAAGTTAGTAACAAATAAGAAAGTTTGATGAAAGAATGCGATTCTTGATGAATCTTCAACAAAAAAAAAAAGAATTTTTAACATAGTAGTTGCACTTTCAATCAAGTAGTTGAACTTTCAACAAAAAACGATGAATTCTCAACGAAAAATGTAATATTTGATATTTCAAACAGAAAGGATTCACATTTTTTCATCAAAAACAGTTGAATTCACCTAAAAAAATACAAATTTTCAACAAAATAGTTAATTTGTAAGCTCATTGTTGAATTTTCACCCGAAAATATGAATTAAAAAAAAATTCAATTTTCTACCAGAAAGTTGCATTTTTGACCAAAAAAGATGAAATTTCTACCAAAAGTGATGAATTTTTAAACTAAAAAGATGAATTTTCATCAAGATTTATAATTCAAACAAGACAGATTTTTCAGTCAAGAAAGAAAAAATATTTTAAACAAAATTTTGAATTTTCAAGCCAAAAAGACGAATTTCCTACAAAACAGTTCAATTTTGAACCCAAAAATATGAATCTTCAACAAAAAGTTGATTTTCAACCAAAAAAAGGTAAATTCATAACGAAAAATGTCACAGTTAATATTTCAACCAAAAAGGTTCAAAACTTGAATCAAAAACAGTTGAATTCAACCAAAAAAATACGAATTTTCAACAATAAAGATGCTTTTCAACCAAATAGTTGAATTTTCTACCAAAAAGTAACATTTTCATACCAAAAACAAAAGAGTTGAAGTTTCAATTTAAAAATATGAATTTTCAACAAAAAAAGTTAATTTTCACTCAAAGACGAAAATTTTCAACCAAATGATTTAATTTTCTACGAAACTATTTAAATTTTAAGCCAAAAAGACGAATATTCTACGAAGCTGTTGAATTTTGAACCTAAAAATATGAATTTTGAACCTAAAAATATAAATTTTCAACAAGAAAGTTGATTTTCAACAATATAGTTAGTTTCCAACCAAATAGTTGAATTTTATACCATAACGGTTGAATCCTCAACTAAAAGAGGTTAATTTTCTACCAAGAAAGATTGTTCAGTCAAGAAAGAAAAAATATATCCACCAAACTGTTAAATTTTCAAGCCAAAAAGACATATTTTCTGCACAGCACTTGAATTTTGAACCCGAAAATATGAATTTTCAACAAAAAAATTAATTTTCAATGAAGTAGTTCAATTTTCATCAACGTAGTTGAATCATTAACCAAAACAGATTAATTTGCAACCATAAAGTTGCACTTTTAACCAAAAAAGATGAGATTTCTACCAAAAGAGATAAACTTTTATACCAACAAAATGAATTTTCAATAAAAGTGTTGAAATTTCAAGGCGAAAGTACGAATTTTCAACAAGAAAATTGTGTTTGAACCATACACGTGAATTTACCGAAGCAAAGTTTCTGTTCCCAAAAAAAATGTTAAAAAAAAAATCTCGAAAGGGTACTAATTGTTTTATTTAGAGCTTTTGAGAGCGCCTATTAAGTACGCACTGCTTTTTTGGGGGGGAGGAGTCTGGAAAATTTTACTTATCCTTATTGGAGGAAGAGGGGGAGAGACCCAAAAATTTCTATAAATCTTTGCAATTCCTTGAAACTCTGTTCATTCTTTTAAAAATTTGTAATTTCTTCAAAAATTTTTAAATTATGTGAAAATTCCTTAAAATCCTGTCTTTTATTATATTTACTTGTTATTTTAAATTATATCTCAGACTAAAGATGGTTACAGCCCAATATGTCGAATGCACTTTTTGAGTTGGATATTTGTACCAAATTGAATATATTGCATATTATTATCATTATTATTACTACTATTATTATTATTATTATTATTGTACAATTAAGCCAAATCCCTTTCGGGGTAAGCAAAGCCATTATACTAATCCACTAAGAAAATCTCTTCATTGAAGGAATTGATAGCATTATTTATTATAAAAACTAAAAAAAAAACAGTGTTAAAGATATTATAATCCCAAGGAGATCTTTTAAACCCGTTGAATCCTGTTGTAGAGAAAAATGTTACTAAAAATTTTCAAGTCTTCAACAAGAAAAAGTACATGAAAACTTTTGAGATCTCGGGGAGTATGATGAACGAAATATGATTTTCAGTTGAGTGTTAAAATGCAAGGATCCTATCGAAATGAATGCAGGTGAAAAAGTATGGATGTCGAAGAAACTGCAGAGAGTGACGAAAATGATTAAAAGTAGTTTTTAATGAAGCATTATTTTAATAATTAATTGTTACAAATATCTAATAACTAAACTATTTGAATGATAATATCGCAAGAATTATTTTAGTATCCGACTTGACTTACATATCGTTTGCAGCAACATATTCGTAGCCGAGGAGGCACGTGCTTCGGGCAGCGTCAAGATTGTCGCTTGCAATTCAGAACATTCATAATTTTTTAACCAATAATGTCATTGAGATATAAAAAATTGGCTAAGTTAGCGTGAGTTGAAGAGAAAAAAGAATGAAATTTTTTGTTTTCGAAAAATCTATTTCTTACCAATTACTTTAAAAACTACAGAACCTACAAATTTTTGCTACAGGAAAAAAAAATGAGTCTTGAAATTCTCTACGAGTATCAGTTTTCAAAATTAAAATTCGAACCATTTTTAGAATTTACTTTAAGGATAATACTTCTCAAGCTGAATCCACGCGTATCCCCTATTGATCGAGAGCGGTTATGAAATCGGTCATAAATTTCGAAAAAGAATTGTCATATCTTAACAGTAATTATAAATAACTTCATGAGCTTTTAAGTTGTGAAAATTTGTTTATTATGTGTAGTAACAGTTATAGATACATCCTCCTTGAGATAATTTGTCCATTTAAAATAAAACTTCTTTTATATTTCATCATGAAATTCTGATCTTTAATCGTGAGGAGGTAACCAGAATATGCCAGTAGGATCACCAGGATCACCAGGATCTCTTGGAGGAGCTTTTGGTTTATCTTTTGGTTTGAAAGGACCTTTTGGTTTTGGATGAAATTTTTGAGAATGTGGACACTCTTCAAAAAGATTTTCATTTTCTGCTGCTGTCAGTGCATTCTTTTGACTTGTAGAACCTCTTGGACGATTTTCACTGGAAATTTCATTTTCTCTTGCTGGTGGTGGATTTTCTTGTCTTGTGTTTGGGAATCCTTTGAATGTATATGAAAATCGCCAATTACGTCTTGAAGAAGAAGGTGGTTGTTTTCCGGACTGTGAACTCTTTTCTGTAATTAAACAATAACATTGAATGAATTTTCAAATTTCAAATGATTTATTTCGACTAAATGGTCGGTTAGGGAAGATGAGTCATTCATAAGGCTTTTTTAAAATCGATTGCGCGACAATGTCAGGGATTTAAATGTTGATTTTTTTCAAATAGTACTTAGGGAACGTCCATTGGTTACGTAAGGATGATTTTTGAATTTTAAGACCCCGTACCCTCTATTGTAAGGATCCATAAAATTTTTTTGACCCCCCTCCCCCTTATTACATAAACTTTTTTATTTTTACTCAATATATCAACAATATAGCAATCGTTTTCACTGTAAACGAGATTCCAATTAAAATTAAGGTATTTCAAAGGTCTACAAAGTATTTCAAAGAATTACAAAGAATTTTAGGGATTTTATGACATTTCAAGGGATTTTAAAAGATTTTAAGGAATTACAAGAGATTTAAGGTATTTGAAGCACTTCCAAAGGATAACGAGATGTTTCAGAGATTTTAAGTGGTTCTAAAAGATTTCAGGAATTTAAAGAAATTACCCAATACAAATTTCAGAGAGAATCTTGATTTTTTCCAGGGATTTTACGAAATTTCAAGGAATTTCATAAGGTTTTAAAAGAATTTCAAAGGATCTACAAATATTGTAAAGAGATTCAAGGTATTTTGAGGAACTCAAATGGTTTTCAAGAGATTTTGATGCATTGAAATACTTTTTAGGAATTTTAAGGAACTGAGAACGATTTCCGGGGATTATAAAGTATTTTAAGAGATTTCAAGAGATACCGTAGTATTTTCATAAATTTTGAAGGATGTCAGGGGATTTTAATTTGATTTCGAAGATCTAAAGGAATTTGAAGGAATTTCATAAGATTCTAAAAGACTTAACGAAATTTCAAAATATTCGCAAGGATTTCAAAGGATTTTGAGAGATTTCAAAAGATTTAACGGAACTTTAAAGGACTTTCGAATATTATGAAGATTTTTAGGGATTTCGAGAAATTTCTATAGATCTTGAAATATTTTTAGGGATATTGAAGAATTAAGTACGATCTTCAAGGATTCCAAAGGATTTTGAAGGATGTCAGGGGATTCTAATTGGATTTCAAAGATTTGAATGGATTTGAAGGAATTTCATAACGTTTCAAAAGATTTTACGTGAATTTCGAAGATTTGAAAGGATTTCAACGGATTTTAGGAGGTTTGAAGCAGTTTATATGATTTCACGGGATTTTAAAGGACCTTAAGGTATTTAAAAAAATTTCAAAGTATATCTACGGATTTTAGAGAATTTCGTAAGGTTTTAAAGGTTTCCAAAGATTTTCAAAAAATTTACAAATATTATAAAGAATTTTAAGGAATTGTGAGGAGCTCTAATGGTATTTAAGGGATTTTATTGCATTTTAAAATATTTTTCAGGGATTTTAAGGAATTAACAACGATTCCCGGGTATAGCAAAATATTTTAAAGGCTTTTAAGAGCTACCGTAGTGTTTTCATGAATTCTGAAGAAAGTCAGGGTATTTTAATTGGATTTCGAAGATTTGAAGAGATTTGAAGGAATTTCGTAACATTTCATGAGATTTCACAGGAATTCGAGAGATTTGCAAAGATTTCAAAGGATTTTGAGAGATTTAAAGAGATTCTAAAGTATATCCACGGATTCTAGAGGATTTCAAAAGATTTAACGGAACTTTAAAGGATTTCCGAATATCATTAAAGATCTTAAGGATCTCGAGGAATTTCCATAGCTTTTAAAATAGTTTTTGGGATTTTAAGGAATTAAAAACGATTTCCGCGGATTACAAAGCATTTTGAAGGATCTCAGGAGATTCTAATTGTATTTCAAAAATTTAAAGGACTTTTAATGGATTTTGAGAGATTTAAAGCAGTTTAGATGATCTCACGGGATTTCAAAGGGTTTTAAGAGATTTAAGCAGATTTTTAAGTATATCTACGGATTTTAGAGGATTTCGTGAGGTTTTGAAAGATTTAAAAGAATTTCAAAGGGTTTACAAGTATTATAAAGAATTTTTAGGGATTTTAAAATATTTTTAGGGATTTTAAGTAATTAAGAACGATTTCCGCGGACTACCAAAGTTTTTGAATAATGTCAGATGATTTTAATTGGATTTTGAAGATTTAAAGTGATTCAAAGGGATTTCAACAGATTTTAGGCGTTTCGAAGCGGTTCAAATGCTTTCACGGGATTTCAAATGTTTTTAAAAGATTTCAAAATATTCCAAAGCATATCCGCGGATTTTAGAGGATTTCGTGAGGTTTTAAAAGATATAACGGAATTTCAAAGGATTTCTGAATATTATTAAGAATTTTAGAAGATTTAGAGGACTTTTAATGGCTCTTAAAAGGTTTTAATTTTTTTTAGGGATTTCAAGGGATTCAGAAAGATTCCCTCGGGTTTTAGAAATTTAAGTGAATTTTGAATTGATTTCAAATATTTCAAGAGATTTTTCAATCTCTCGTGAAAGAAAGTTTTGAAACTTGTTAATTTTTTTTCAAACCTGTATAAAGAATGTTTTTTAAAATACAAGAAAATAGGCATATTGCTAAATATAATACATTTTAAAACAAGAATCTAAGTACAATCTAGAAAAAAGTTAAATCTGTAATTATTATTTAACTCTATTCATTTAGATTTTCTTATGCATTAAAAAAAAAGATTTATTGACAAAATTTATTTCAGAAAAGTTAAAAATAAGCTAGCCAGGTAGATGACTAGATATTATGTAATTAATTAGTCAAACTGAAAATAATCATTTCTTTCTTTTTTTCTAAATCGCACACAGACTTCTCTTTTAACATTTTTTGAACTGTGGCGCTGTTTTCCTCGATTTTCAGAACAATCAAATATCTGGATTTTAAAATTAAATTGACCAGAATTATGATACAGATTTTTAAAAAACAAACTCAATTTAAGATAATGCAAATGAACTCAACTGAATTTAAAGAAAAGTCAACATTAATGAAACTCAATTCCTGCTGTGATCAAGATGATAGTTTAGAAAAATTAGCCCTCACATAGTGAACATTTTTCGAAAACATTTCAAATTCGAATTGGGATATTCATCGGTTTTTTCCACTTAAGATTTACAATAGTCAAAAATTCACAGTTTGAATTTTCCTGGGATTACAAGTCATTAACAAAATGGCAAACGGATTGGAATTTCTTGGGTTATAGGCGATAAAATTCGAAAAAATGGAACAAATAAAAGTGAGTGATTTTCAAATGAGTTCGGAAAATCCACTTTTTCCGCTATTATCGCCTGTAACCCAAAAAATTTGAATCCGATTGATACAGATAGTATATAGTAGAAAAGTGAAGATCATACCTTTCGAACGACCTTTTCAGAGAGACACGATTAGTCTATAAAACCCTTTTCTCCCCTGATACATTTTTTTATATAAACTAGTGTAATTCATCAGATTTATTATACAGATTTTTAAAAAATAACTCAATTTAAGTTGATGCAAATGAACTCAACTGAATTTAACGAATATGCAACTTTGATGAAACTTCATTCATGCTGTGATCAAATTAATAAATTATAAAAATTAGCCCTCATATAGTTAATAATTTTTTTAAATAATAGAAATTCGAATTGGCATATTAATCGGCTTTCTATACAGAAAATATACAATAGCCAAAAATTTACAGAATAAATTTTTCTCGGATGCCAAGTCAATGACAAAATGTAACAATTCTTTATTTTTTTATATTATTATACTCACCAATTGAATTAAAGAAAACTGCGAAGGCAAGGAGCAGAAACGCAAGTATGAACTTCATTTTCTCTAACTGGAGAAAGCTGATTCTGCTAGAATTTCCAGACTTGACTATTTCTTAAAATGGTTCGCCAATATATGAACAAGCCTCCACATAGCTGTTTGAAACAAGCAGTTTATTTATACTTTTCTTCAGTCAGTCAGGTGATAATGTTAATGTTGATGATGCATGATCCTGCCGTAAAATCGTCATTTTATGAGTCATGATTTATCCTGTGTATATATTTTTTAAACTGAAGTGTGTACGTCAATATCGGCGTACGTGCTCTATGACACATGAGACAACATCTGGCTGATTCCACTAGAAAGGATGACCATAAAGTTCTGTACGTTCAAATGAACAATGAACAAAATTTTGTATGAAATGATATTTTTTACTCTCATTGTTTCAGACAACCTAAAAATACATTCCATGCAAAAATATCCCCAATTTCTTAATTTTGGGGGTGAGAAACCACCCCTTACATGATTTTCGTACATGCGGCAGCAAAGTTCACTACAAAGTTGACAAAGTACGGTTATTTACGGTTAGTTTGCAGCCTAGAAGTTTTATGAATTTTTTAGGCTATAAAATAAGCGTAAAATTATTGACTTCCTGATCAGTCGTTTCTTCAATTTTTTTAAACTTATTAATTAGGGGTGGATTTTAAAAGTTTAAGCGAAGTTTCTTACCACCATCATTCCTCGGGGAAGAAGTAGGCAGAATTCTCCAAGGTATAAAATCACAAGAAAGTATTAACTTCTGGATGTTTTTTCCGATTTTCCGAATTTTGAAACATCGTTTATCACTAGCGGTGGGTTTTATGGTAGGTGCCACAGGGGGGTTTCTCACCACCGTCATTCCTCAGAAGATTATTTTTATGAATTTGCTAGGCTATAAAACAACCATAAAATCACAACCTTTCTGCTTACTTCGTCGTTTATTAAATTTTTTTAAACTCATTAATTGAGGGTTGGTTTTAGGTGCTACAGCGGGGTTTCTCACCACCGTCATTCTTTGGGGGATTATTTTTATGAATTGTCTGGGCTATAAAACAACCATAAAATTAAAAACTTCCTGTTAACTTGCTTTTTTGTCCGGATAATTGGGGTTGGTTTTGAAGTGTTCGAGTCGGGTTTCTTACACCATCATTCTTCGGGGGAGCAATGAAGGGAACTTTCCAAGACATAAAATCACTACAAAAGTATTTATTTCTAAGTTTTTTTGTCGATTTTCCAAGTTTTGAAAAACCGTGTATCACTGGGGCTGGGTTTTCGGTGTCACAGCGGAGTTTCGCACCACCGTCATTCTTCAGGGGATTATTTTTATGAACTTTCTAGGCTATAAAATAACAGTAAAATTATTAAAATCCTGCTCATTTGTTTTTTTTTCCAACCTAATAATTGGGGTTTGTTTTGAAGTGTTCGAGCCAGGTTTCTTACCACCATCATTTTCCGCGGAGCAATAAAGAGAACTTTTGAAGATATAAAATCACTACGAAAGTATTTACTTCCAAGTATTTTTGTCGATTTTCCAAATTTTGAAACTTAGTTTATCACTAGCGGTGGGTTTTAGGTGATACAGCGGGGTTTCTCACCACCGTCATTCCTTAGGGGATCATTTTCATGAGTTTTCTAGGCTATAAAACAAACGTAAATTCAAAACCTTCCTGCTTACTTCGTCGTTTATACAATTTTTTTAAACTCATTGATTGAGGGTGGATTTTAAGTACTACAGCGGAGTTTTTCACCACCATCATTCTTTGGGGGAGCAATAAAAACAACTTTCCAAGATGTAAAATCACTACGCAAGTATCTACTTCCTAGTGTTTTTGTAGATTTTCTGAATTTTGAAACATCGTTTATCACTAGAGGGTTTCAGGTACTGCAGTGGGGCTTTTCGCCACCATCAATTTCCGGGCGATTGCTTTTATGAATTGTCTAGGCTACAAAACAACCCTAAAATTAATAACTTCCTGTTTACTTGCTTTTTTTAAGATAATAATTTGGGTTGGTTTTAAAGTGTTCGAGGCAGGTTTTTTACCACCATCATTCTTCGGGGGAGCAATAAAGAGAACTTTACATGATATAAAATCACTACGAAAGTATTTACTTCTAAGCATTTTTGTCAATTTTCCAAATTTTGAAACTTAGTTTATCACTAGCGTTGGGTTTTAGGTGCTACAGCGGGGTCTCTAACCACCGTCATTCTTCAGGGGATTATTTTTATGAATTTGCTAGGCTATAAAACAACCGTAAAATTATAACCTTCCTGCTTACTTGGTCGTTAATTTAATTTTCTAAACTCATCAATTGAGGGTGGGTTTTAGGTGCTACAGTGGGTTTCTCACCACCGTAATTTTTCAGAGGATTATTTTTATGAATTTTCTAGGCTATAAAACAACCCTGAAACTAATAATTTCCTGCTTACTTGGTCTTTTTTCAACCCAATAGTTGGGGTTGGTTTTGAAGTATTCGAGCCGGGCTTCTTACCACCATCATCCTTCGGCGGAGCAGTAAGGAGAATTTTCAAAGATGAAAAATCACCACGAAAGTATTTACTTCTTAGTGTTTTTGTCGATTTTCTAAATTTTGCAACTTCGTTTATCACTAGAGGTAGGTTTTAGGTATCACAGTGGGGTTCCGCACCAGCGTCATTCTTCAGGGGATCATTTTCATGAATTTTCTAGGCTATAAAACAACTGTAAAATTATAATCTTCCTGCTTACTGGGTCGTTTACCTAATTTTTTAAACTCATCAATTGAGGGTGGGTTTCAGGTGCTACAAAGGGTTTCTCACCACCGTAATTTTTTAGGGGATTATTTTTATGAACTTTCTAGGCGGGGTCTCTAACTGTCAAAAAATTTCATCAGGTCTCAACTCCTAACGGTCATAGTTGTTATTTTGTTGAATATATATTAACTTTTCCAACTTTGTTGTCTACTTTGCTGCCGCAGGTACGGAACTCATGTTAGGGGTGGTTTCTCATTCCCAAAATTAAAAAGTTGGGGATATTTTTACATGAAATGTATTGTTAGGTTGCAGTGATCGATTACAGAAAAAAAATTTTGTTTTATAAAGAAAACATTTATATGTATTGTTCAGAACTATATGGTCAAAAGAAAGGCGTTAAATAAAAATAATTACACGTAGAAATAAAACAAAGGTTTCCATTTATAAAATTCAGTAAAGAGAAATATTTAATGTGAACTCGAAAGATTTGATTGACGACTTAATTCGATTTTTTTTACAAATCCTGAAAAGTTCAAATGACAATTAATTTAATTTTGCTAGAGGTTAAAATTCCAAAGTAAAGTTTCTGTTTACAAAAAAAATGTGTAATAAAAATCTTCAAGAGGTACTAATTGTTTTATTTAGAGCTTTTGGGAGCGTCCATTAATTACGCACGGTATTTCTTGGGGGGAGATATCTGGGAAATCATACTTATCCTCATGAGGGGGGGGGGCTGAAGAATTTCTAGAAATCTTTGCAATCCTTTGAAATCCTGGGATTTCATTTGAAGGTTTTTTAATTCCCTTTAAGTTTTGCATATTCTATGAAAATTCCTCAAAATCCTTTAAAAGCTGCGGAGATCCCATTAAATTCTTCGAGATTCCGTTAATTCTTTGTTGCCGCTTGAAATCTTCCAAATTCCACAAAAATCCCTTATCATCCTTTAGAATTGGTTCGTAATCCATCCACTGAAATTTCTTAAATCCATGGGAATCCTTGCGAATCTCTTGAAACCCCTCAAAATATTTTTACATCCAACTAAATCTTTTAAAAGCCATTAAAATATTTCGCATTTCCTTAAAATCCTTGATAATATTCGGAAATCTTTTGAACTTCCGTTAAATTTGTTGAAATCTTACAAAATCCTCTAAAATGCGTGGATATACTTTGGAATCTTTTGAAATCTCTTAGAAGCCTTTGAAATTCCGTTAAATCTATAAACCACTTAAAATCTTCTGAAACCCTTAAAAATCCTTTGAAATGTTATGAAATTCCTTCCAATTCCTTCAGATCTTCGAAATCCTATTAAAATCACCTGACATCCTTGTTCATAATTCGTGAAAATATTTTAGTACCTCTTAAAATCCTTTAAAATCGCGTATTTCTTATAAAATACTTCGAAATCTTTTGAAATCCCTGGAAATCCCTCAAAATCCTTTGTAATCCGTATAAATCGTACTTAATTGCTTAAAATCCCCAAAAATCCGTCGAAATCCTTCTGTATCTCTTGAAATCGCATAAAATCTCTTGATATCTGGTAAAAATCCTTGAAGTCCCTTAAAATCTTGTAAAAACACTTGAAAAATTGAGATTCTCTCTGAAATTGTACTCGCTTATTGTTTCGAATTCTCGAAATCTTCGAAATTACTTTAAATCTTTTGAACCCCTCGTAATCCTTTGTAGTCCTTTAAAATACCTTAAAACCCTTTGAAATCTGTTGAAATCCTTTCAAATCACTGAAAATCTTTCAAATCTGTTGAAATCCCTTGGAATCTTTTGAAATCTCGTTTACAGTGAAAAAATTGATGTATTGTTAATATATTGAGTAGTAATATAAAAACTTGTGTCAGAAGGGCTACAAAAATTTTATGAATCCTTACAATAGGGGCAGGGGGTCCACAATGTCCAAAATCATCCTTCCGAATTTTTATGAATAATGTAAAATATTTTATTTGCACTTATGGAGCGAAAAATCTATATTTTTAGATTCATTAAAATTGAACACAAAATTTCATTGCTATTAAATTTATTTACTGATTACTCTCTACTAGTAAATTTATGTTAGTAAAATTTCATAAATCACTAGTAAAATTCTACTAATTCAATTAGAGAAAAATAATCCCCTAAGGAAAAGTAGAAAATTACTAATTCAACAGTCAAAAACTACTGATTGCTTAGTTAAAATGTATGGATTTGTTTAGATATACCCTGCAAAAAAAATAAATTTAATTCGATTGACTGCAAATGCGACATGACATCGTCAATCGAAGATTTTGTTGAAACTCAATTAAATTCGAACAAAGTGCATTTTTTGAATGGTTTTTAATTGAAAAATGTGTTTAAATTTTCAGAATTAATTTATTTTGTCTAGAAATAGCAAAATTGTACTGATATCTTAATATTTCTTGAGCATCGAATTTTTGGTTTAAATTTTTATGAAGATTAACATTTGAAGAAATTTCGCAGTTTTCTTGAAAACGAAATATTTGGTATAATAATTCTATTTTTTCTATCTTCAATATTTTGTCTCGAATCTTTGGTTGCTTTGTCGTAAATTTCAATATATCCCAAATACTCGTGGTTTCTTCAGAAAGTACATTTTTAATTTTATAATTGTTAACAAATTATTATCATACATCAAAATAAAAACGCAATTGTTCGAGGTTTTTGGTACCTTTATTAATTAAAAAAGGTTATAAAAATGGGAAACGTGAGAAGTATGGAAGTATAATAAAAGAACGCGATTGTGGTACATTTTCAACTTTATTGAATCAATAAAAAGGCAATGTTGTGAAATATTTAAATAAGATATACGTCACCTCCACCAACAATTTATTCCTTTGAAATGTGAAAATAAGTGACTAATAGGAAAGTATTATAAGAGAGCGTAATTGTATTTTATTTTTAACTCTATTGATACAATGATAAGGGAATATTGTGAAAACTGTAAATAGGCTACGTCATGTCACCTCCACCAGCATAAACATATTTGCAGGTCATTTCTTCAAAATGGTAGAGTTAGTAACAAATAAGAAAGTTTGATAAAAGAATGCGATTGTTGATGAATCTTCAACAAAAAAAAAATTTTTAGTAAAGTAATTGCACTTTCAATCAAGTAGTTGAACTTTCAACCAAAAACGATAAATTCTCAACGAAAAATGTAATAGTTGATAATTCAAACAGAAAGGATTCAAATTTTTTATCAAAAGCAGTAGAATTCAACTAAAAAAATACAAATTTTTAACAAAATAGTTAATTTGCAAGCTCATTGTTGTATTTTCAAGCTAAAATGACGAATTTTCTTCAAAACAGTTGAATTTCCATCCGAGAATATAAATTTTAAAAAAAAGTTAATTTGCTACCAGAAAGTTGCATTATTGACTAAAGAAGATTATATCTTTACCAAAGGAGAGGAATTTTTAAACAAAAAAGATAAATTTTCAACAAGAGTTATAGTAATTCAAGCAAGAAAGATTTAGTCAAAAGAGAAAAAATATTCCAACCAAATGGTTGAATTTTCAACCAAAAAAGATGAATTGCCTACAAAACAGTTGAATTTTGAACCCAAAAATATGAATCTTCAACAAAAAGTTAATTTTCAACCAAAAAAGGTAAATTCATAACGAAAGATGTCATAGTTGATATTTCAACCAAAAAAGGTTCTAATTTTGAATCAAAAACCGTTGAATTCAACGAAAAAAATACGAATTTTCAACAATAAAGATGATTCTCAACCAAATAATTGAATTTTCTACCAAAAAGTTACATTTTTATACCAAAAAGACAAATTTCCAACAAAAGAGTTGAAGTTTGAACTCAAAAATATGAATTTCCAACAAAAAAGATAATTCTCAAGCAAACACAGAAATTTTCAACCAAATGATTCAATTTTCTACCAAACTATTAAAATTTTAAGCAAAAAAGACGAATATTCTACAAATCAGTTGAATTTTAAACCTAAAAATATGAATTTTCAACAAGAAAGTTAATTTTCAACAACATAGTTAGTTTTCAACCAAATAGTTGAATTTTATACCATAACGGTCGAATCCTCAGTTAAAAGAGGTTAATTTTCTACCAAGAAATTACATTTTTACCAAAAAAGATTAAACTCCTACCAAAAGAGATGAACTTTCAAATCAAAGAGACAAATTTTCAATGAGAGTTGAATTTTCAACCAAGAAAGATTATTCAGTCAAGAAAAAAAAATTCAACCAAACTGTAATATTTTCAAGCCAAAAAGACAAATTTTCTGCACAACAGTTGAATTTTGAACCTGAAAATATGAATCTTGAACAAAAAATTAAATTTTCAATGAAGTAGTTCAATTTTCAACAACGTAGTTGAATCATTAACTAAAACAGATTAATTTGCAACCATACAGTTGCATTTTTAACCAAAAAAGATGAAATTTCTACCAAAAGAGATAAACTTTTATACCAAAAAGATGAATTTTCAACAAAAGAGTTGAAATTTTAAGGCGAATGTACGAATTTTCAACAAGAAAATTGATTTTGAACCATACACGTGAATTTTCAACCAAGAGTTGAATCTTCTAATAAACTATTAAAATTTCGAGACAAAAAGACGAATATTTTTCAAAATAGTTGAATTTTTAACATGAAACTATAAATTTTTAACAGAAAAGTCGATTTTTAACCAAATAGTTGAATTTTCTACCAAAACAGTTAAATTCTCAACCGAAAGAGGTTAATTTTCTAACAAAAAGTTACATTTTTAACCAAAAAAAATGAAACCTCTATTAAAAGAGACGAATTTTCAACAAAAAATTAAATTTTCAATAAAGTAGTTCAATTTTCAACAAAGTAGTTGAATCACTAACTAAAACAGATTAATTTGCAACCATACAGTTGCATTTTTAACCAAAAAAGATGAAATTTATACCAAAAGAGATAAACTTTTATACCAAAAAGATGAATTTTCAACAAAAGGGTTGAAATTTTAAGGCAAAAGTACGAATTTTCAACAAGAAAATTGATTTTGAACCATACACGTGAATTTTCAACCATTAACCCAAACAGATAAATTTTCAAGACGAGAAGACGAATATTCTGCAAAACAGTTGTATTATGAACCTGAAAGTATAAATTTTCAACAAAACAGTTAATTTTCAACCAAGGGAGATGAATTTTCAACAAAAAAGTTGAATCTTCAACCGAAACAGAATTATTTTCAACCAAACAGTTGAATTTTTAACCAGAAAAGATGAAATTTCCACCAAAAGAGATCAATTTTAAAACCCAAAAGACGAGTTTTTAGCAAAATAGTTGAATTTTCAACCCGCAAATATGAATTTACCACAAAAAAGTTAATTTTCACCAAACAGTTGAATATTCTACCAAACTGTTGAAATTTCAAGCCAAAAATACGAATTTTGTACAAAACTGAAATTATGTAATACTTTGAATTTGAAAGGGTGTGGGGTCGATTGCTTTAAAAAATGCTGAATGGCTCCTCATTAAGAAAAATTATATCTGGAAAAGTCTATAAACACCTTGAGAAATATGGAAATACCTGGAAAAAACCTAAAATTGTGAGGGAATTTTTTTCCAGAATTTGGGTAGACACCGTGACTTTTCTAAAAAATATGAGGCAATATTGTAAAACTTGTAAATAGGCTTCGCCATCTCCAACAACATAACTTATTTACAAGTTATTGCTCAAAAATGAAAAAATAAGAATTATTTTCACACAATCTTTTCTACCTTATTTTATTCACGTTTAAAATAATCCTACAGAAAATTCGATGAAATCGAGGATAAAATACAATGTCGAATCATTCACTTCAGGTCCAGCATTTCATATCGAGCACTATCGATAAGAAAAGTTCATTAATTGATTAGTAAGCAAAATCACTAAATAATTAGTCAATATTTTCATTAATTGACTTGAGTAAATTAAACTTGTTATTCTCGTACTATTCCGTTAGTAAAGAAATGTAGTCATCATAATGCTCGAAAAAAATGTTGACGTACGTATTTTCGATAGATTTTGTACGGTCTCTCAAATGGTTAGAATCATATTTTCAAATTTTTAAATTTTAAATTTGTTTCAGCAAAACAAAAATGCTTACGATCAGTGCAAAGGACGTGAAAAATCCTACTCAAACTGTTGCATAAAATAATATTTTTTATATTAAAAGAGTTTGTAAGACTCCGGAGCTAACGGATTTGCGGAAACAGAATGCTCATTAAATCTCTTTGTAAAAAAAAAGAATTTTGTGCTTCAAGACTTGTGAAGTAAAAATTCTGAATTTTATGTTGAGAAGAAGAAAGTCGAACTCCAACAAAAATGAAGAATTGAATTAATTAATCAAATTAAATTGAATTTAATTTAATTTAAAATTTAATTTATTACATTTGTCTCTGATTTCAAGTGGTGAATTCATATCTTTTCTCTTGGTTTAATTATATATTTTTTTAATTCCTGTGAAGTAATGGTCTCTTATCACTTTTATTTCGAAATAAATTTGGAGATTAAATTCTGACTAGGATCAGTTTGTACAAGATAAAACAAAAAACTTAATTGAATACTTCAAGACTTAGAGATTATTTATAAAATTTAAAAAACCGTAATGAAGTATTTATAATTATTGGCCAATTTAAAATAAAATATTTAGTGTTTTACAAAATCAATCGCAGTATCTTCAGTTCAGATGAGTCCCCTGTGGCTTTACCAAACTTTAGACAAAAAACATTAAACGCCTTTATTGTCGTTTAGATTTATGAACAAATATTTCGCAACCTGATTTATGTATGAAATAAACGTTCATAATCCTAAACGGAAAGGAAGGTTTTTGAGGAAGGCAAGGAAGGAAGGAAGGAAGGCAAAAACAACTGATACATTGACAGTGATAAATTTGGATCAACAAAAATATGTTTTGCTGGATATTTGTTTAAGCTGTGAAAATATGCTGATATACTTTGTTATTTGTCATAGGTTGCTCAATAATATATGTACTAAAAAATAGAACAGAATATCCTTGGGCAGAAACCTATTTTCGTTGATCAAACATTATCTCTGCCAAGGTTCCAACTCTAAGAACTTGAAACTCACAATTATTGAATTTTTCTTCCGCATAGAGAAAGATTTGTAGTCGTAACGATTTCAAATATTGAAAAAATTATTTAATTAATCATTTCTCAGTTGATAAATGTCTCATACAACGACTGAGTGCGTCGATGTCGCCCATTTTTTTAACACATAAATTGATGAAATTTGAAAGGCTAATTTTCAGCACTAATACGTCAAAACCGACTAAAGGATTTTTTTAAATTTGTATTTTACATTTTTTAATCTAGCTGAAGTTCCAGACATACATTCGACGATTTTCTTGAAATTAAGAGTTCAAAGGTAATATGAAGAAGTAAAAAACCCGAAGACTCGAACTCGCAAGGCTAGACGGCCATTTTCACCAAGAAAAAAGTGTGATAATTTTGACTAGACCCAATCGAAAGCTGATATCAGAAAGTATTAGAAAAAACTTTTCAAAAATTGTTTCCCAAAACGCGAACCCGTCAAACGTAGCAGGAAGTGCCTGAAGACTTGAACTCGCAAGGCTAGGCCATGAATTTTCACTATAAACGAAAAAGTAAAAAATGTTACACTGTTCTTTTGTGAAAATTGACCGTCTAGCGATGAGAGCTCGAGTGACCACAAACTCAAGTTCGCGAGGCTAGGCGGTGATTTTTCACAAGAAAAAGTGTGACAAATATTGCCACACGTGGAACAGTGAACCAAGTTTTATGATTCTATTACTGTTGAGTAACAGGCATGTTTTTTTTGTACAAGATGATCGTTATTAAGAGTTTATTAGTGTTAGATCAACAATTTAATTCAGAATAATTAAACCAATAGAAAAGATATGGATTTACCACTTGAAATTAGAGCCAAATGTAATGATTTAAATTCTAATTTAAATTAAATTATAATTTAAATTAAATTAAATTAAATTAATTACATAAATTCTTTATTTTTGTTGATGTTCGACTTTTTTCTTCTCAACATAAAGTTCAGGATTTTTACTTTACCAGTCTTGATACACAAAATTTTTTTTAAAAGAAATTCAATGTCCATTCTGTTTCCGCGGATCCATCAGCTCCGGAGACTTACAAACTCTTTCAATATCAAGAAAAAATTATTTTCTACGACAGTTTGTGTAGGATTTTTCATGCTCTTTTCAATGATCATAAGCATTTTTTGTTTTACTGAAACAGAATGTACGACATTTAATTTCTTGAAAACAAGAAGAAAGAATTTTGTGCTTCGAGACGGGATTTCAGGAATAAACAATATTTACAATCAGTTTGGGAAAAAAGAACCTAGTATCTCCAAAAACTTCACTGTAGTTCCA
>JAUMHM010110080.1:1229-21584 GCA_032362435.1 Melikaiella ostensackeni
GTTTTCAGAATTTGGTGCAAAAGACAAAATTATATAGCGGTTTATATCGGTCAAACGAAACGTCTTTTAGTAGTGTAGGTTTAGGAACACAAGAAAGACATTATTAACGAATCTAACAAACGGACCGCACTTACTAAACACAGTATACAGGAAGATCACTTTTTTGATTTTGAAAACGCAAAAATTCTAGGTAATGAGGGCCACTATCGTAAACGTCTGGTGCTTGAAATGTGTCACATTGCTAGTAATGATCATACGGTCAATTTGAGAACCGACGTGAAAAATCTTCAAAAAATATACTATCCTGCCATAAAGAGATAAATAATTTGAGAACAAGTGGGCCACTGACCCCCGTGTTTTCAAGTGGCTCGAGCCTCAGGTTATGCGAAGACAGTCGGTCTCACTACGACGACCCTTCAAAAAAGTTAAAGTATCTCTTCTTCGATTTTCTTCGAATTTCGAAAGTCGTTAAACTATAGGACCTCTGAGAATGCTTTTTTCCAGTTCTCGAAATGATTTGATACAGAGCGGATGTCAAAACACTCATATTTACGTCGAAAGCTAACCTTAAAAAATAAAAAAATTCCTTTTTTTAATTTTACACTCGGTTGTGCCTTCCATCTCAATTTCAACTTCCTTTCACATTTGAACAATTGTGTGATTCGTGCTGTGTAAAGTAGTGAAAATTGTGTATCTTGGATTACTGTTCAACAGTCTCAAAATTTACTTGACCTTCTACAGTGATCAGATAAAACACATAAGGAGAGAGGGAGTGGTGGAGAGAAGGAAACTGCACATGGAAGATATACACATAAGTTTATGCATGCATTCTTAATTTTTATAAACTGGCACTGAAGAGGGCCCCTATCCGAGGTCAAAACGCTTGCCAATCTCATATTCATATTGTTTACTGCATCTTATTTTACAGAATCATAAGTCCCTATTGCCAATACAAAAAGTTTCTAAAACAATTTTAATAATTCGGTCAATTAAAAAATCTCATCTTTCAAAAAACCAGTAAAGATGTCACTGAACGGGTATAATAATAATAACAAAACTTGACATAGAAAAACACTCCATATGAAAGATGATATTGTTGAACATCATCATAATAAAAAAACGTAAATTATTGCTTAAATCTTTTTGTACGTGCTAAAGTAAGATGAACCTATTGCAACATACGAGTGTGCGATATAAGAAAAAGAAGTTGCTCGAGTGTCGAGGATGCGGCGCAGGATGTTTTTTGAGTGGCCGATTAAAACGTAGCTCAAGGCTATGCGCACGATATAACGTACAATAATTAAATATTACGCCCGCTTAATTGTAATTGCAGCTCGCAAGTACGGTGGCTGGCGCGATCGTGATAATCTATACGATCACCTGGAGGGCCTCCCTTAATTTAGCTCGACATGATCGTTGAGACTGAATTGAGAAGCAATTATGGGAGTGGTCACCGTCGGAAAGAATCTGCAAAAAACCGGAAGGAAATTAATGACAATCTGGGATATTACACGATACGAATGATGCGATTGAAATAATGCGTTGATTTACACTCAAGTCTCAAAAGGATTCCGCTCGACAAGTAATTGCTAAATTTCATGTTGCAATATTGATGCGCAATAACAATCTCGCGACAAATATGCCTCGATTGAAAATTGAAAGAATTTTTAAAATTCCAAGAAAATTTCAGGAATATTTAATACAGTATAGTTTTAGAATTCATTCTCACTTTTGTATACTCACAGAAATTAAAGAACGTGCGATGTAATTGAAGTTCTGAACGTTCAAGTTAACAAAATAAAAAAAAACAATTAGGCGTCAAAATGAACGCCTTCATACAGTTTAAAAAAAATCAAGAATAGCCTTAAATCACCTTGTCAAGGTTTTTGAGAGTTTCACCTTCTAAAAGTTCAGAACTCGAGGCACATCTTCTTAATAAGTAAGACTGGATTTTTTTCTCATTGAAGTAACTTATAATATTTCTTGTCAATAGTTTTATTTATATACTAAAATCTTGAAAAAGTGTGTAATTAACGTCTGTCGAGAGGAATGCTATACGAGATGGCTGATTGTAATGTGCAATAATAACAGTTATTATGATAATTACAGTGAAGGGTAGATGTTCATGTATCGATACAACGCGTCGATTTTTGCTTCGATAATGGTTTCATTGAAAAAAGACTTAAGTGAGGTTCTGTGGTGAGATTGATTGACAATGGAAGATGTCTGTTCAGCGAACCGCATCCTGGCGGCATCAGTGATCTCTTAATTCAAACACTCGACACTTGGCGAAAAAGCATTACCGCACGATGCTTCAATTAATTTGGGAACTATGCTCCTTCAGACGAGATTTTTTATCATTAGGAGCTACCAAGTCCAAAGTCATTCTGAGTTCAAGGACGACTTTCTCTGTCACGTTCTAGACCTTGACTCGCCATGAGAAGTGAGTCTGGACTCTAACTTTTAATTTGGAAATTTTCTCTGAGGGAGAAACAAAATTTTCATCGGTCATGCGTTCGAGAAATCAGTTTATTAAGGGCGTTGGAATCAGACCCTAGCCTAAAAACTGAGTTGCTCTATATTACTCCATGAAGACAAGAATTACGTCTTTGTTAGATAATTAGGGACTACTTCCGCTTTGAATCAAGTCTATATTCGGAGTGGAAAATTGCCAAATTTCAATACTATTTAAGTAAAACGATTTTTCTGAATGCATGGGTTACAATCCGAAAAAAACTTTTTACACAAGAAGTATTAAAAGTAGCCAATTTTTCACACCAAATAGAGACTTGATTTAAAGAGGAGTAAGACCCAATTATCTAACAAAGATATAATTATAGTATTTATGGAGTAAGATAAGGCAATTTAATTTTGAGACTAGGGCCTGGTTTTAAAGCTTTTAAGATGAAGTCAAATGAATAAATGTCCCAAAGGGTTGAAATTGAAAATTCACTGTTGATTTTCAAATTGTCGCATAAATTATAATAGTTCAAGTAAAGCTTAAAACATACCAAAAAAATTGAGAATTTTTTTTTACCTGAACCTCGTAGTTATAAGATCTATCTATTGATCCTGTCAAATTTTATATGAAGCATCATGCTTCTCCGAAAAGGTTAAAAAGTTGATAAGAAAACCGCTGTAACCGAATTTTTCTAAAGTAACTAGTTGGTTACTTTTACAACAATCAATTGTACCTTTAAATAAAACGTTTTTACCAAATAAGAATAATAAGAGAGCGCCAGACCTGTCTTAGGTCAACTCAAATGACTCAAGCTAATTAGAGAAATAAAATCTCAAATAAATCAAAACTGAATTTGATAAGTGAAATTGGCACAATTCATCATTTAACAAATTCGGCCTAGCTCAGCACCTATGCTGGATAATGATAGAGGGAATCTGAAAAAGATTATTTTGACTAAACTACAAATAGTTTTTTTTAGTCAATTAACAAATAATTCGATTTATTCAATTTTAAAATGACATTTTATAGTTTGATATTGAATATGACAAATATTAATTGTTACTGCAGTGATCCATGATAAATTTACAATACACACTTGGATGAACTAAAGTTTGAGCTTAAGCAAAAGGCAAAGGTGTCTCAATAAAGGTCACAAATCTTAAATATCAACTTTTACAAATCAGAGCTATCAACTTAAAATGTTAAAGGGATTCTAAATAATTACAAATTCAAAGCAAAGATTTTGATTATTACAAGAAACTATAACCTTAAATGTCACAAATGGTTCTCAACACGAGTTTCAGAGATTACCAAAATTCTAAATGTTTCGAATAAAGGTTTGAGCTATTTAGAAAATTAACCTAAATCAGTGACCTTCTAAGTATTTCGGACTTAGCAAAACATTCGACACAACACAGTGTACACAAAAATAATTATAGCTGAAAGGGATGCAACAAGAGAGGAATTCAAACGAAATCAATATTAAATTCGGAATATTATTAAAATTTACAGCTCAACAATATTTAATTAATATCCAATTAAGACATTCTTAGATTCAGTCAAATTTCAAAATTCATCATGAAGCAAATTAAACACAAAAAGAATCACAAAATGTTTGACTCCGAAATCTAACCATTCATCTAATTCAGATTATGGCAGATAAAATCTCAGCACATCAAAGATGTTCAAAATCAATTTAGATCAATCTCAAATATAAGTCAATAGCCTTATAAGACTCAGGTTCTGTGTAGGGACGTATATAATATACTTTAAGAGAGAAGATTTACAATGAATAATATTTCCGAGAGAAGACGTCTCTTTCTTTCGGAATCTGATGACAAAACGGTGAAAGGAAAAGTGAAAGATGGAAGGCTTTATTTCTTTCCTTGACGATGTAATTCATTTAATTACCGACAGGGTTTTGTTAATTTTCTGATTGGTTGTATTTCACAGGAAATGAATTCAGGTTCAAGGCCGTCTTCTTCAATAATTCAAATACTGGGATCAGTAATTATCTTTGGAATTAATGAATGAAACATTCCAGTTAATTCGCTCCAGGTGGTAATTCTCCATAATGACCTCTCCAGATTATAAATATTGAACAAGGTGATAGATCACGAAAGTCAATAAAATAATAGTGAGCCTGCGTCAAATATTCAAATGGCATTTCATAATTATCCAAAATAACGCCTGTGGATGAGACTAGAAAGTATCATTATTAACAACCAGCGCCAGGTTAAGATAAGAATGGCGGGAACATTCAAATATGCCAGAAATTGAAAAAGTAGTAAATTAGCTCCAAATTTCTAAAAGTTGTAGTTTTCTTATAGCAGTGTTATAAAATTCAGGCTTGAGGACAGGATTACATGAAAAAGGCAAAAATACAAACGCAGTTAATTCTTAAAATTAAAAGTTTTAAATTAATGAACAGCCAAGTCTCGAAATACCACCGTGCCACTTTCCAAAATCGTGAAATTAAATCAGGGAAATTAAAAATTTAAGTAATAAGTCAATCAAAATCAAAGTTTAGTGAGCTGAAAAACTCATTTAAAATATTATGGCGTCACACCTTTTATACAATAAAAGACTTACAAGCTTAAAAAACGTTGTTCACTTTTTTGGAAATTACTATAACAATTTATAAACATAGAAAAAGGTAGTAAATACGACGGACGACATTTCGAGAAACATTTTCTCATAGAAGGTTAGGTATCTTATAATAAAATGGCTGACAAAATGAGTATGCGTAGAACGGAGCGCGGGAAAAGTTTGAACTTTCACATTAAGTTAATTTAATATGCATTGATAGTGATCATTAACTGTCATCTTTCTAATTGTAAGTTACTACATGAATCTTTGTATTTTGCACTGAAAATTGATTCCAAAATTTTTCTTTTAAATTTCAAAAATTTCAATAATATTAAGATTTCAGCTAGAGGAAGTAACACTTTTAAAAGGAAAATTTCGGAATCAATTTTAATTGAAGAATACAAAGATTTATGTGTTGATGTACAATCAGAAAGATCACACATCAATGATCACTATCGATGTATATTAAATTAACTTGATGTGAAAATTCAAACTTTTCCCGCTCTCCGTTTTACGCATACTCATATTGTTGGCCATTTTATCATAAAATAAATTTGAAACAAATTTATGTGATTTTCCTACAACGACCATATGATGTACAAATGTCAGTGATCTTTGTGAGAAATTTACAGAAAAGTTGTAGAGTTTATGCAAGGAATTGTGTAAAAGTACGCGGAAAACCCATAATATTCTGTTATTTTCCCTCAATGTTGTGCATTTCTATTGATCTTAGCGATAAAATTACCATGATTCTTGATGTGAACTTTCCTTACATCCACGTTAGTTTCCCACAAAGATCACTGGTATTTTTACGTCCTATGGTCTTTAAGTTAGGGAACAGAAAAAAGTCGTACGGAGCTAAGTCTGGAGAATAGGTTGGATGAGCAATCAGTTCGAAGCTCAGTTCATGCATTTTTGCCATTGCGATTGCAGGAGCGTGAGCCGGTGCGTTTTCATGATGAAACAGCACTTTTTTATGTGCCAATCGTAGCCGTTCTTCTTGTAATTCGGCTTTCAAACGGTCCAACAATGATGCATAGTACGTTCTTGTTATAGTTTTACCCTCCTCCAAGTAATCAATGAGGACAATTTCTTGGGAATCTCAAAATACTGTGGCCATGACCTTCCTAGCTGACAAAACAGTCTTCGGCTTCTTCGGCGTACTTTTACTAGACAGCACTCACGGCTTTGACTGCTGCTTTGTCACAGGTATATAGTGGTGGGTCCAGGTTTCGTTCACAGCTATGAACCGGCGCAAAAAGTCCTGCACATTCCGATTAAACTTCGCCAGTCACTGCGCTGAAACGTCTTTTTGGTTGCGCTTTTGATCCGGAGTTAGCAATAGCAGCACCCATCTTGCACACACCTTCTTAACCTCCAATTACCCTTGCGTTCCAGGAGCAAAAGTGATTTTAGCGTGTTAGAAACGGTGCCTTCGGCGGCGCCATCTGGCACCGTTTCGGAGAAGCATCTACTCAATTTAAAAATGAAAGGCTTTTTTTGAAGCAGACTTTGGCGTGCAACGTTTACATCATGTTATTTCGTCAATCGGTCACAAACAGGGTTACCAGATCTGAGGTTGTGCTCGGTCGGTCTTTACATAATATTATTGGCGTCTACACAGTATTTAGAACGCTAGTTAGCGTACATGTATTGAATATCTCAGTCAACTCTTCATCAAGTTGCATCAAACCTTTTGAAATCAATGAGAAATCGCAAAAAAATAACTTCTGGGCATATATATTTCCCATATCAAAGTGTGCCGAATATCCCAGGCGAGAGTTTCGGATAGAAATTAATTCCGAATCACTCCGAAATCTGTATTAGAACCAATCCGAATCAATCGGAATGAAGTTCTCCATTTCGTTCGATCCGATTCGGTGAAGAATTAATCCATCTCAATCCGGTTCAATCCTAACTTCCAATTCGAATCAATCCGAACTAAATTTTCAATACGAATGAATCCGAATCAATCCGATTATGGATTAATATATACATAATTTTCAATCCGAATGAATCCGACTTCGGATTGAATCGGATTCATTTGGATTAAAAATCGTTTCAAGTCAATCGGAGTTCGGATTGATTCGGATTGGAAACTTGGTTTGGAATGATTCGAATTGGAAGTTCGGATTGAATCGGATTAAGTTGTAATTATAAAAGATATCTAAATCTAAATTTTTGAATTTATTGAATAAAAAAATTACAGAAACTTTGAGAATCTATTGAAAGGGGGAAAATGAAAACTTGGCGAAATTATTATTATTAAAAAAAGAGAAAATCTCACCAAGTTTTCATTGTTTTCCCTTTTAATAAATTCTCAAAGTTTCTGTATTTTTGTCAATTTAATAAATTGAAAAATTTAGATATCTTTTATCATAATTGCATACTAGGCAAATATTGATTTTACAAACCATGTTGATTGTACTGATAAATCTTCACTTGGTGGAATTTTTTGCATCGCACATGTTTTCGGTTATATAAAGTTTTATTAAATAAAATACTTGTTTTAAATTCATGAAAATATTGAATACTCAGCACAATATACAGGTAGTGCATATAACTGGTATTAATAATGACATTATGTGGCTAATTTCTAGAAAATCTTTTTTTTTTGCATAAAATGTACAAAATATCGAAAAAATAATTGATGAATCAAAATTTCCTGAAACGTGTATCAAGAACTTCTTCCAACAGAATTATTCTGAAGTTATTGTACCAATCCATCAAATAGTGTAGGCTGTTCTTACTAAAAAATGTATTTTTCATCATAAAAAGTACTACTTCTCTAAAAATAATCAATGAATTTAAAATTCCTGAAATTCGGATGAAGAATTCCATCCGACAGACTTATTTTGAAATTGTACTTTGATTCCACAAATTATATTGATAAGTATCAAATTGAAGTTTTGTTCTAAAAATTTGTTAGAAGTGTTAATAGTTGAAATGTATAATAAACAAAAACAATCTCAAAGGATAGTTTTCCCTATGAATCCTTCTCAATCCATAACATCTGGCAACAACCGATCTTGAATATTAACAACTTTTCATCTTTACATGCTTTACCAGAAGCCCTTTCTTTTTCCATTTACTAAGAGTTCCTAACGGATTTTCATTTAATTTGTCAAAACTTTCATTATTAGAAAGTCATTCTTTCACGTCTCTAATATAATCAGACTTTTTCATACAAACAGTAATATTACCCTCATCAGCATTCATGCAAATTATATTATGTCAATTATTATTGTATCATCATTTATTAGAGAATTTATGAAAATACTTTATACTTAAAAACAAAAAAAGTTACACTTCCGTTGGAAACTATTTACACGCCTGGTTTTTCAGCTATTGCTAAAGTGCCTTTATTTTTATAGGTATATACAGGTATTATATATTATATTATATATTATATTATATTTTATATATTTTTAACTATTGACATGAAATTTTTTTCTTCAAAGTACTGCGGAAGGTAATAAATTTCTGTGTTCAATAAGCCCAAGTTGAAGGCAAAATGTCACTTTCATAAGAAAATATTGCAAGAAAACCTCAAATTACAATGGTTTAGAAAAATTAGAAAAACTCTCCAAATAATTCACGTTTTTCAAAGCTTCTGAACTCATGTTAAAGCTAACTTTCCATAGTATTTTCAAAATTATTCCGAGATTTTTAGAATTTTTTTCCTAGATTCTACCCTAGAGTCAAACTTAGTCCAAAAAAGTCGCAAAATTTCAAATATTTCTAAATGCTCACAAAATTTCTCTAAAAATCATTATTTATCATATTTTAATGAATTTTAGTATTATTTATAAAAATATTATTGTTTCAACATGTAGCGAGTACAATCATTTTTTCGAAATTCGCGACTTTTTGCATCAAGTTTGATCCCAGGTAGAAACTAGAAAAAAAAAAAAATCTTCATTATTTATCAAAATACTATGGAGACTTGCTTTCAAATTAAAATCAAGAACTTTGAAGAATGTTAATTATTTTCAAAGTTATTCCAATTTTTCAAAAACATTGAAATTCGGCATTTTTTGCAATATATTTTCATAAAAATGACATTTTGCTTTCAACTTGGCTTTATTAGATGCAGAATTTTATCACACGGAAAGAGAGTGCCGGAAAATTCATGGAGAAGTGCTAGACTCTTGGATAGGCTATTATTTTGATAAAGTCTCTTATACTATTTATGAAGGGGTCATATATTTTCATGCAAAATTGAAAAAAGTCATGGAAGTATTCAAGCACAGTTAAAGAACAGTAGTTCTTTATTTTTCATGAGACATTTCATAGCAACACTGTAGAAAGTCATGGCATGGTTATAAATTTTTTTTCATATTCTTAATGATTTGAATTGAATAATCTCGTCACTCAGAGAAAAAACACTAAAAAACTTGCCTCGGCGCGGTGACAAATTCACATTGGCATGAGTCAATTTGACATTCTGTAAAATTATCTACCCGCTTAAAAATGCTTCTCATTGAATGGAAATTCTTTAGTTTAAATTTAAATAACGATTTTCATAATGCTAGAGATATTATAACAATTATCACCTGACATTGGGATCTTTTAAAGTTAGCTAAAATAGTGCAAAAAGTGCTCACATTGAAATTAAAAGTATCTTTTTCTCAGGAATAATGAAAAAAATGGGTTTTTTATTAATTGAAACTAAATGAAAAGGTCGTTTGCTTTTTTCCAAAGAGTTCTGATCTAAAGAGAGAATTTTACTTTTTAATTGATTACTGTAGGTAGTTTTCTATTGTGTAAAGAGATGCAGGTAGGAAGAATGAATCGCCATATTTTTATACAGGTTTTAAAATGCTTAGATACATTAAACAATTTCGAATGAGAAATGCAAGAAATTTAATAACTTTATCTTGAAAACGTTTCAAATCGGAAAATATAAAATTAAAATTTTCATAATTAGAGAATTTCAAATGTAAACCTTTAAAATAGAACAATTTCTGAGTCATCAATTGTGAATGTAAGTTCATCAAATATGAAGAATTTTGTATTAAAGATTTGAAAAACGTAACTAATGATAATTCAACAATATTTTATAGTAAAAAAAAGCTATTGTCAAACTGAAAAATTTCAAGTTTTATGATCTTAAATGGAAATCGTAATTTTAAGTGATTTCCAACTATGTGAATACAAGAATCAGCATAATATATTCTACAGAACTCAAATAATAATTTGAGATGATCTAATTTCACAGCCTAATTAAAAAATTGTTCAGTTCTCAACGAAGTTTGAAATCGTTCAATTTTGAACGCTTCATGGTTTTGATTGTCTCGATTTGAGTGTCTTCAAATAGAAATAAGAAAATCATTTTTGTCTATATGTCTGTATGTAGGATTACGAAATGTTGTAGTCACGCTAATTTTTGAAGGAATCGATAAATTAAATCAGCCTTTGACACACTTTTCAAATAGATTTTTAGAGATTTTTAGATTAATTTTGCCAACCATGTTATTCAATCAAAATTTAAAAAGGACTCTGCATGAAATACGTGGAAAAGTTGCTTTTGGTAGATTTAACTGACAATCATTTATTTTGTAGTTTATGAAGTTAGAAGAAGTTTTCCAAAAGGACTTGCACGAATTATGATTAGCTTTTTGTGCGAGTTTCTTCAGAGTATTTTGATAATTAGAAAAAAAATTGGTTAAGAGTTTAAAAATTGTTGTCAAAGGTTCTGTTAGATGACAAAAAGACTTACAAATGTTCCTCATGACATTTTTAAATTCGAGGAAAATTAAAGAGGTTACAGGAGTTTAAAAATTTTCGAAACATAGCAAAATCCCACCAGAGTAATTAATGCTTATTTTTCTTCATAAAAAGTAATAATCTGGTAATAATTCTAGTTTTCTCACGTGTTTTGAATTGTTGAGAAATTGGTTTGTATTGACTTGAGTAGGGTGTTCAATAAACAGCGAGACGTTGGTAGATACTTGTAAATGTTTTTTTGATTGTGATTAAAAAAAAAATATAAAAAGATGAAAGAAATAAAGAAGGAAGGAATTTCGAGGCTGTCTTCTTCTTTGTCTTTCCTCTTCTATTATTATTTTATTTTTTTATAGAGACTATCGAGAGTGTTGGAACATAGCTATGTAAAGTCCACTCCTGGAAATGAGCGATTTAAGTCCATATGAACGAATGCGGCTTAATTGCGCGATAAGATAATACAATAGTAAGATTAACTTGAATAATGCGTAAGGTACCTATATAGCATTGAATGAATTGTACCCGGATGATCATGTAGATTGTGTGCACCTGAAGATCTTTAGCGCGAAAGATAAGATTCCTTCATCCTTTATTCCTACAGTCGTTTGTTTTACATTAAAGAAAACAGAATAAAGTTATCCAATTCGAAAACAGGACACGCAAAAAATGATACCGTAAAAAACCGATTTGTAGTTTTTACAGTGTCGCCTTGGAATCTAAGAGAACGTTCTGGAATTGGTTCGCCATATCCGTGAGTAACCTTCCGCTATCGGCAGAGAGTTATCGGGTAACAAGTTATAACCCAAAGAAACATAGTAATCCCTATTCTTTCTCCAAGATAAGAACACGAAGAAGTGTTCTGCTCAACATAGCGGCATTAAAGTCACGGCATTATCCGACTATCTCACCCCCGAATAGCGGCAAGTCAGAAACACTTGCGGATACTATCACACTGACGGAAGAACAATAGTCTCAAGGAGGTTATTATTCTTAACGGTTTATACTTCTTCCTTCTTTTTCTCTTACAATAATTTTCAAGAGAAATCACTATCTGTATCCTAACTCATCTATGCATTTAGAAAATGTAGACGTCTGTCGCAAGTTTAATTTTCGTCGATCACGCCGATTTTTATCGACCACGTCCATTTTCATTTTCATCGACCACACCCTCTTTCTTTGGCAACAGATATAATCAAACAATTAAGCACTCCCCTTTTCCTAAAACACGCCCTATTCCATTTTCCCGACCAATAAGAACACCCTTGACCATACCCATTTCGTCGAACACTTCCATTTTTATCAAAACAGTCCGTTTTCATCCACCGTGTCCCATTTGATCGACCACACCCACTTTATTTGGCAAAATATATAATCACTCAATTGAGTAATCGCCTTTCCCTTACATGCGACCTATTCCATTTTCCTGACCAGTAAGAATACTCTCTAAAACTGAATCAGCGAATCTTTCACTGAATAAATCAGTAGTGTCGTTCTCCACTGAAAAATTAGTGGTTCTTACCTTATCACTGGGTAAATCAGTGAAAATTTTCATAGAAATAAATCAGTGACCCTAAAATGACTGATTCGCCAAATAATTGTTTTCACTGATTAATTTAGTTGAAAAGTTGGCATAAAAAATAATAACATTTGACACTAAAGAGCATTTGTTTCATCTTCCTTGCGAAATATCAACTGTCTGATCGGTTCAAGAAATTACTATTGTAATTTACATTTCCTTTGAGTGCGATATTTAATTCGCAAAAGGTTCATTTCTATCAGCTGATGTGCGTGCGCATGATGTAATAATGACTCGAAGGCCACCGAAAGTCACGCCGAGATGCTCAGACGAAATCATCGGTTTATCGGTTTGCTTTGTTCGCTTTGACTATTATTGGCGCAAGCTAGAATTATTTAGAGCGCGAAGTGCAGTTTTAGCTCATTTTAGTGGATCATTATATTGGTGATTTCAAGAACTAAAAGAACGAGTAATTAGAAGTGAGTAATTAACAGATTGTAACTAAAATAAATACACATAACCTCAATTATCGAGCACGTTGATATGTACTAAGTCTTTGCTTACAAATAATTATTCTCAAAATTACCCCACCTTTTTCGGTATATAATGGATTCTTTAAGAGAATTAAGCGTGGAACAATCAGTCGACAAACTGAACTGTATTGGCATAGACGAGGAAACTGTTTCGAAAATCGAAGGTACGAAGTTGACTTATTGAATATATTCTTATGCTTTCTGATTACCCTCTATAGAATGTTTCATTTCTTTTTGGTTTTGCTATTCTATTATATAATTTAAAAGTTATACATGCACCTGTTTACCAGGTATTTGCTATTTGCGTTATCTAATTAAGTCATTGCCCTTCAGTAAGAAATATTTGTTCTAAATCGTCCGCATTATTTCTTATAATTATATACTTAAACTAGTGCAATTTTAATCTTAGCTTATACACGACCTCTTTCAAGGTCTTTTATTCATCAATAATTCAAAAATGATACCAGTTTACGTTAAATTGTCATGTTAAACCTACAGAGATTTTACAGGGTTATATTTGCGATTTCACAAATCGTAAATTTACGTCGTTGAGGTTGGTGACGAATTTGATCGAATTAGTCAAATTTCTTCAAAAAGTGAGATAAGAGTTTTCAAAAAATTTCAGAAATACTATATAAATTAATTGGTTTGGTTAGGGATTGTTGGACTCTAGGTCTAACCTCAAAATACAAGCACCTCATTTTACTGATACTAAAAAATATTTCATTGTAGTATTTATTGAGTACTGAGGCAATTGAATTTTGAGGTTAGATTTTTTGAGTTCAACAGCTTTACCTGAACCAATTGATTCATATTTTCGAAGATTTCCGAAAACTTTTACCTCTATTTTTGAAGAAATTTGTCCAATTCAATCAAATTAGTCGTCTCGCATAACGACGTAAGATCTACGAAATGTTTTCGTGAAATCGCAAACATAATCTGTAAAATCTCTATGTTTTATGTGACAATTTCACGAGAACTGGTAGTATACTAATAAATATCATTTGGAAACTATAATAAATTTGTTTTATGTTTCAAGGGAACCAAGATGTGCAACAAAACATTGAGAATGCTCGCACGACATACATAGGCAGCTTACAACCCTGTTTCCTCTGCGTATCAGGTCGAAAAATTGACAAATACTTTATTGTGAGCGATGGTCGATTGATAGAAATTAATAAAAACGCAAGTTCTCTCGTAGCTTTTGACTTGCTCTTCAAATTACGTCACAAATGTAAAGTTTGGAGAATCATTGCCGTATTTCTACAATTTTGTGGAAACTTACTTCTACAAAACTAACGAAACGACGAGAAGCTCAGTATAATCGCTTCATACTTGTTTAATAAATATGACATTCAGTATTGATGAAGATGACGTTTAATATTATATAAAGTCTAAACTACTTACTATATAAGTATAAATGCGATAATTAGCGTTTTGTGAAATCATTTTGTACTTATAAAAACCAAAAATTGTATTTTTAATTATTTATAAGTGCTGGTTACTTGCGATGCAGCCATTTGCAGCTAAATTTCAGCTAAATTAACATTTCAAAAGTAACTCAATGCCGCTGTTACTTTCCTAAAAATGATTAAAATTTTTTAAGGAATGTAACAGACTTCGACGACTGAAGAACTCTGAACTGTTTCACATGTGTTTTTAAACATTGCTTTATATGAAATAAAATGTTGTATTCCGAAAAAATCGTTTCATTTCAGATTTATAATTTCAATTGGAAGTCGCAGGCTAGAACATTTTTGATATTTAAATTAAAAAATGCCGAATTACATTGATTTCATCAGTAATCAGAATCGCTGATTCATTCAGTCATTTTCACACATCTAATCAGTAATAGTAAATTCACTGAATGAATCAGTACCTTTTCACTGATTCTCAGTGACTACATTCTCGCGTTTTCAATCAGTGAAATTTGACTGAGAATCAGTGAAATTTCACTGATTCAGTTTTAGAGAGTACTCTTGACCACGCCCATTTTTTTTGGAAATGCTGCTTAATGACACCATTGCGGATTCTATCACATTAACGAAAGAACAATTATCTTAAGGAGGTAATTCTCCTTAACGGCTCATACATCTCCCTTCATATTTCCACAATCATTTTCAAGAGAAATAACTTTCTGTATACTAATTCATCTATGCATTCAGCAAATGTAGGCGTCTGTTGCAAGTTTACTTTTCGTCGACCACGCCCATTTCATCGACCACGCCCATTTTCATCGACCATGCCCATTTTCATCGACCATGCTTTCTTTCATCGACCACACCCCCTTTCTTTGGCAACATCCCTTAATAACACACTGAAACACTCCACTTTTCCTTTAACACGCCCCATTCGTTTTCCCGACCAGTAAAAACATCGACCATGCCCATATTGTGTATATAATCACCTGAAATAATAAATTTTTATCATAAATGCCTGTGCTGAAATCCTGTTAAGTCCCTTGAAAACCCCGTGAAATTCTATAAAATATGATATTTCTTGAAATCCTTAAAAATTACAATAATGTCTTGAGAGCTTTTAAAATATTTTTGAAATTCCGTGGAACCTTTTAAAGCACCCTAAGACCTTCAAAATCCTTTTAAATCTCGTGGAATCCCTTCAAATTCTTGAAACCCTTCGAAGGTTCCTTTCAGTCTTTTAAAATTTCTCAAAATCTTTTAAATTCTTGAAAATCTTTAGAAATGACTTCAAATATTTGAAAATCTCTTCAAATATTTGAAATCCTTTTGAATTCCCTGAATTTTTGTGAATGAATTCTTTGATATCCATTAACATATTTTAGGTTTCCTTGAAATCCCATAAAATCCTTGAAATCCTCGAAAATATTATAAAATCCGTTGAAATTCCTCAAAAATTTCTTGAAAAATTTTAAATGTAATTTTTTCTTGATGAATAATTCCCCCATGGTATTTTTTACGGCTTAGGAGATCGCTATTTCAAAAATTATACTAAAAATTAATTTTCAAATTTAAGTCCAGATAATTTTACCCCTCTTTTATTGGCATTTAGCCAAGACATAACAGAACTCTTATAAACCCTAGTTACTATAAAATCCTTCCAAATCTTCCTAAATTCTTTAAAACCAGATGAAACTATTGTCAGTTCCTTCAGTTTTTTAAAGCCTTTGGAAATTCCTTGAAACTTTTTTGATCTCTCAAAAACTCCTTGGAATCTTTCGGAATAACGTGAAATATTTCAAAACCTTTGAAGGCTTTTGAAACCCTTGACATTTTTGAAAGCTCTTGAAAATTGCTTGGAATCTTTTAAATATCCTAAATTCTCAAAAATCTTTGGACATATCTTAAAATATTTGAAAATCTCTTTAAATCCTCAAAAAATTTGAGATCCCCCAATTCTTGTGAATAATTTATTAAATTCCTATAAAATATGATGAAAGCCCTCAAAATCTCGTAATGTTACAAAAATTGCGATTACATTTCTTCAAATTCCTTGAAATATGTGAATTCTTATGAAATCCTTTGTGATCGTTGGGAATTCCTTAAAATGGGATAACATAATTTTTCCAGAAAAGCAAAATCCCGAATGATGAGAAATACCAAAAATATAATTCGCAATGTAGAAAACTTGCAGTCCAGTCAAATAAGCTTTTTCCGATGAAAATGACCCACAAGGGTGAATTTTCGCATGAAAGCCCGAAGGACCCTTGCGCTCAACTCCCCCAAATTTGAGATCTCACCGGCGCCGAGGTCTTTCGAAAATGACAACAAAAATAAAAAAATTTGATTTTTTTTTTGATAACGGCTGAAGATACGCGAAAAAGTTTGCACTAAAAGTTGTAGAGAATAAGATTTTGCACAAAAAATGTTTCTTGCAAAATTTCGATTAAATGCATATTTTAGCTATAAATGAAGTGAAAGTGAGCGGAGAGGAGTGGGTGGCCGTTCCCCCTCTGCGCTCAAGACCGACTCGACCCCTCTCCCGCGTATGTTTAGTGTGCGCGTGTGTCAGTTCTGGCGCGGGCTATGATTTCGTTTAAAATAAAAGGTCCCCTCAAAGAAACAGTCCTATTCTATAAATTTCGACGCGCTGATTTCGAAAACGATATTGATTTATCCGAAAAAGTTGTATTTTTTCATGAAATTTTTTTTTATAAGCAATTGCTTCAAATAAATAAAGACAAATTGTTATATTTTTTTCGGGAAAATTAAATAAAATTACATAAAAAAGGTATCGTGCGAATTCGTACTAAGAACATCAAATTGTTTGTTAGTAACCATTTTTACGGTAACAAAATTACGAAAATTACTTTTTTCACAGGGTTTTTATTTTACATCGACATTTAACTTGACCTTCTTTAATTGTCGTCAAAATTTCCTCCATAAACATAACTAATTTATAATAAATAAAACTTCTTTTTGTAGTAAAAATAAGAAAAATGAGATATTTCTGTAATTTTCGTCATTTTGTTATTGTAAAAGTTGTTATTAACGAACAATTTGATGTTTTTAGTACGAATTCGTGTAAACCATACGTTGATAGATAAAAAATGTATGATGGTGATTATGCGTACGAACTATACTTTCGGACAGTTCTAAAAATCCAAGTCGAAAATTCTGTTAGGCCTGAAGTAACAACAATTTTATTATTATTATCATTACCAATTTCAGCAGGGGCTATTATAACATTATTATTTGATCGTATGATTTATTTGAAAAGAGATCCATTGAGCCAATTTCAAATCATTTGATTATTTTCTTTCGTCAAAAGTTTTTTTTCGTCAAATTGGTATGATTTGAAATGAATTCGGCCTACAACGAACTTTTTCTTGTCGAAAATATTTGCGGTGAATTAAAAATATATTGTAAGCGTAAATATGGCCAACTATTAAGATCAGGTGTTGGAAAACAACCCTTAACGTAATTTCCGTATGTATAACTGCAGATTTGACAAATTTAACATTTAATCAGCCAAATGAATACTTGAACCGTTATGAATTATTGCCAGAATATTTTCAATGAATCGAATTTCTGACCGCACGCTTAAAAACTACTTTTTGTTGAAAATGGCAAAGAATCGAAAAAACAACCAAAAGAAGCCGAAGATTTAAATTTTTTGGAGACTTATTACACCAAAAAATTCTCATTCGTGATCGCCCGGAGAATCCCTCGAATAATAGTCAGGATAGAAATTCCGTAAGATCCTTAAAAACCACCTCCTATTGAGTGTGACCAATTTTCTTTTTGAACAATCAAAAAGTACCAAAGTTTGTAATTTTTCCCTCTTTTTTAATCTTCAAAAACACTCATTCATAAACTCCCGGAGAATGGCTATGGTGAGAAATCCCGCTGAACTCCTGAAAACCACCCCTAATGATGAACGGTTTTTTTAATAATCAGAAAATTGTCAGAAAAAAACTCTAAGTTCGTGAATTTTTGCTAATCTTATCTCCTGAAACAATCTCTTTGATGATGCCTCGAATAATAAATGGTCGGGATAAGAAATCCCGGAAGCCCTTCAAAACCACCCCCATTGAAACAAACTAAAAATTGGTCAAAACGATCAAAATACACAAAAGTTTATGATTTTTTTGTGGTTTTTTAATCGCAAAAACTCTCATTCGTAATCCTCCGGGAAATGGCGGTGGTGAGAAACCTCAAAAAACCCTGAAAACCACTCCATATGATAAATAATTTTTTCATAATCAGAAAATCGTCAAGAAAAGCCTTAGGTTTTGTAAATTTTTGCTGATCTTATGTTTTGGAAGAATGTCTCTCATAATCCCTCGAATACAGGTGGGGTTAAGAAATCCCACGAACCATTCAAAACTACCTCTATTGAAAATAACGTAAAAATTGGTCAAAACAGATCAGAAGACACCGAGGTTTGTAATTTTTTAGTAGTTCTTTATCCTCAGAAATTCTCATTCGTGATCCCCCGCAAAATGATTGTAATAAGAAATCCCGCAAAACCTTTTAAAGTCATCCCTGTTGAAAATGAATAAAAAATTGGTAACAAACGACCGAAGACACCGAAAATTCTAATTTTTTAGAGAATTTTCACACCAAACAATTCTCATTCGTAATCCTTCAGAAAATGGCGGGGATGAGAAATTCCGCAAAATCCTTTGAAACCACCCCTATTGAAAATGACCAGAAAATTTGTAAAAAACATCCAAAAGACCCCGAAGTTTTTCAATTTTTTATTGGTTTTTTCTTCAAAAACATTCTCATTTGTACTCCTCCGAAAAATAGCCGTAATGAGAAAACCTGCAAAACCCTTTAAAACCAACTCTGATGATGAGCGATTTTTAAATAATCAGAAAATCGTCAAAAAAAGCTTAAAGTTTCTAAAGTTTTGCTGATCTTATTTTCTGATTCAAATCTCTTTCATAATCTCCCGAATAATAGTAAAAAATAAAGGTAAGGAATCCCGCGAAACCCTTCTAAACCACACCTTTTGAAAATGTGTAAGACTAAAAAATTGGTAACAAAAGACTAAACGGCATCAAAGTTTATAATTTTTTGGTGCTTTTTCACCCTCAGAAATTCTCGTTCGTATAGCTCCGGAAAATTGCAGTAATGAGAAACCCCGAGAACCCCCTAAAAACTAACCCTAATGATATATGATTTTGCAATCATTGGGAAATCGTTAAAAAAAGCTTGATTTTGTCAATTTTTGCTGATCTCATCTCCTGAAAAAATATCTTCAGTAATTCCTCAAATAATATTCGGAGTAAGGAGTCCCGCAAGTTTTTAAAAAACTTCACTGAAACTTTCAGTGACTTCTTCCTAAGCTTATTAGCCAAAGCTTACCGCGAAGTTTTGAGTACATTTTCCAAAAATTTTGACGAAAGTTTTCGAAATTTTGAATAAAAAAATTTGTCAGACCTTGAATAAATATTTCTCAACGTTCACACTGTATAAGTGTACACAATGTTCCATGAAAGTTCAAGAGCAAACATTCAAACTTTTTATACAAGTTCAATGGAATTTTTGTGAACTTCATATAAATTCTATAGAACTTTTATTTGAACTTTCCATGAAATTTAATATAAGTTTTCATGGCTACTAGGGCACCGATTAGCCATAAAAATCAGAATAAAATAACTTTAATATATTATCTGAGTTGATACATCATAATATATTATATAATATATCACATATTACAAATATGGTAATTATAAATAATTATATTATTATTATTGACATATCATGTATGCAAAATGATATAATATATATTTTCATAATATATTCCTTGAATAATAATGTCTGCTCAGGAAATGAAAATAATCAAAGCTAGATGAGCGGAATTTAAAAATGGGGAAAGTAAAAGGAAATATATGAATATATAAATAGAAAATACATAAATATATATGACACCAAAATTCATCTAGCGGCATGCAACAATGCGTGCGAAGCTTAGAACCTTGGTTCGAACGTAATGGTTATACATGGTGTTTCTTTTATCTTGAGACATCGAAATATCTCAAAAAATACACATCTAACGGAAAAAATTTTTGCAATAAAAACTATTCACTTTCGAGGGGG
>JAUMHM010110134.1:0-21576 GCA_032362435.1 Melikaiella ostensackeni
TGGCACAAGTGTATTGGGGCCGGGGGGGATTACTTTGAGGGGGACGATATAGATTTGGAAGAATAAATAAAAAATTTCAAAAATATGAACAAAGTGTTACTATTTTTTGCCCACAGTGTATTATTGTTGGAATATTCGGCATTACTTTGAGTTCAAGCAATGGCAACCTCCACAGTCCACACCTTCATCCTAGAATTTTTCGGAAAATTATATATACGTATAAAAAGTTGTTCATTTTTTACCACTAGGACCTAGAAAATGCGAACTCTTTCTGCCACATTATATGTTACATTTTCTTACATTTCTCCATTCATCCGTGCCGTCATTTCTCTTTCAATCTTAATTGTTCCCTTGGTGTTTTTCGTGAGAGCCAGTGCGTTGTCGTGATGAGACAGCGCATTTTTGGATGCAAATTGTGACCGTTTTCTTCGTAGCTCGGCTTTCAGACGGTCCAATGATGATGCATAGTACGTTCCTGTTATAGCTCCATCCTCCTTTAGGTAAGCAGTGATAATAATTCCTTGGAAATCTCAAAATACTGTGGCCATCATCTTCCCAGCTGACAAACCAGTCTTAGCCTTTTTTGGTGCAATTTCAACAGGTAGTTCCCACTGCTTTGACTGCTGCTTCTTCTTCAGTGTATAGCTATAGATCCAGGTTTCGTCCACAGTCACGAATAGACGCAAAAAGTCCCGCGGATTCTAATTAAAGTTCGTCAAACACTGGGCTTATACGTCGTTTCAGTTGCGCTTTTGATCGCGAGTCAGGAATATCGGCACCCGTTTTGCACACACCCTATTAACCTCCAACTTTTCGTGCAAGATTTTATAAACTCGGTCAGTGAAGATGCCTACAGCCTTAGAAATCTTACGCACCTTAATTCGGCGATCTTCCATAACCATATAATGAATTTTTCCCACCATATCTGATGTGGTGACCTCAATTGGGCGTCCGGAGTGCGCTTCATCTTTAGTTATGGTTCCGGCACGTTTAAATTGGTTTATCTAAAAATAAACGGTTTTTAACGAAAGAGCAAACTCTCCGTGAACTTCATCTAATTCGGCTTTGATCTTCGCAGCCGTCCAATCTTTCAAATAAAAATGTTTCATCACTGCACGAAACTCCTTTATCTCCATTTTTTCGGAAACTTCTGACACGATTACGTCGAACGTATGACAAACATAAACTGAGCGGTGGTTTTGGAAGGGGCTTAGTAGGAGTTAGTTTGAAGAGAGGTATTCTTTAGCCACATACTACAAAGTTCATTTTGGCGCCATCTAGCTGGAAATTGACCTTACTTATCAAACAACTCTCGTTTTCTTTCGACTTTCTCCCTTCTCAAAGCCATTTCGCCACCACTACCTTTCCTTTTTCATGCAAGATTTTTCTCATACTCATGCTTCCTTTTTCTATTTTTTCACAATCATTTAGTCCTCATTTCTTATTCCTCCTTATCCCAGCAATCGTTCCGTTCTTCTGTGTGACACACACGGGATTAACTCAAGAGGATGAAATGACCTAGACAATAACTAATTATAATAGATTTAATGCTTCCACGATGATTCATTATGATGAAAGAAGGTGTTTCGGGTCTCAATCGTGTGCAAAACTATGAATCTTGCCGACGTTTCGTGAACATTGCAGTTCACTTCTTCAGGGCTAACCTGAAGGAACCCTGAAGAAGTGAACTGCAATTTGACCATTCCCTGATCCATCGACGTTTCTCCTATTTTGACAACAAGGGTTAAAAACTACAGAGAAACAAAGTTCCGTGCAGCTTGCATTCAAGAAAATTGAGAATGCAAAATGAAACTACTATTTCAGATCTCAAAAAGAATTGCATAATTTCCCACACAATTAATTGTTATTAATTTTCACACTTGGAAAGTATTAGCTAAACATTAAACTTTCAGAATTCTTTTGTACTCCCAGCATGAATTTTTCTTATTTGTTGAGGGAAGTGTTAACATCTACTTCTCAAGCATATTTTTATTGTTGAAGCAATTATCGTTTGTTATGAAATGTGCGCTTACTCTATAAATCATGACATGGTACTACATTCTGTGATAAATGATACTGATAATCAACGCTAACAATAAAATTTCTTCTTTCAGATATTTTGCAATGGTTTAAGCAAATGAAATAATGATATTCAACAACCCTTAAAAATCACTCTTGCCACTATTATCGGAACAATTTCAAAGTGTCTCCACGTAAGACAGCCATAAAATTTTCAAATCAAAAATTATCTCCCAGATGTCCCTCACAAAATTCCAAGTTATGTTCTCAACCTTACAATAATAATCAACAACCTCAAAAATCTAACCCTAGCACTCTTAACGAATCAATTTTAGTGTCTTCATGTAAAACAGCTATACAATTTTCGAAATTGAAAATAGTTATGTAGGTAATCTTTAGAAAACTCCAGATTGTGTTCTCAATACAATAATTATATTCAACAAAACCCAAAATGCACCGCTAGCACTTTTAACAGAACGATTCCAAAATTTATTCATCTAAAACAGCTATAAAAAAATTTAATCAAGAATAGTTACACAGTGTACCTTCAAAGTATATTCTCAACCCCACAATAATATTTAACAAAGCCCAAAATCCATCGCTAGCACTTTTACCGTAAAGATTCTGAGATGTCATGTAAAATAACATCTTCCGATTGCCATAAATTTTTAGTGTTTGTTTGCCTATACGATACTAGTTTACTTACCAATTTATAGACTTTTACTGCCATCCCTCCTCAAACTACAGGGGGTGAAATTCTCATCTTTGTTACCTGGCATCAGTCGACTATTCTCGTCATCTTCGTAGAAGTTCCTTACAAAAATTTTGAGTTTCTTCTGCCAATTTTTTTCCTCGCTTGACTTTCGGAAAAAGCAAAACTCTACTTTTGGCAACCAAGTCTTCTGCTTTTCTGGCTTCACGTTCAGATGCAACGAATTCTCGCATGATTTGTCTGCGATTCCAAGACTTAGGCGCGAGCGCGAGTAGACAAATCTTTTCTGAATATGCAGTGCCGTTCTGTTCTGATTTTTCTTTTATTTGGTTTAGGACTTCGAGAGCCGCTAAGTGATCTTCATCATTGCATCCTTCTTTTTCATTTCTCATTGTTAAGCAAATATCTTAGTCCTCCTTTATCTCTTCCTCTACATTAATACCAGGCTCTTCTACAACTCTGGAAGGCTGCGAATTGAGATTTCTACATTCTTTTCTACAAGCACCACATATTTTAATGCCTCTTGGCAAATCAGGAAACGCTACTTGCTGATTTTTTCTTAGAGGCCTCAAATCAGTTCCCTTTCCATCTTTTTCCTTACGGAAAGGATTTGCACATATGCTGTGAAAACTTTGCTCGAAGACATGGTCAGCGCAAGACGATCATGCAAGGTCGTCAGGGATCTTACTTTGCTTCGAAAGCAGCGATTTAAAAAGACAATTCAAAACGAACTTATAACATAAGATAAATGAACAAAAATCACAGAAGAGGAGGATAAACAATTTATAAATCTATACTAGTATGAAACATAAACGGAACACCAGAAATCATAGAAAAAACACAGAAAAATCCGAAGCACTACACGTTTGCTGCTCTTACCTTTCAGGGGACAGGAGTCAGAGTAACGTACTGCAACGTTTTGCTTGCAATCAAGAAACAAATGACAGTCCATGTGATTGCCTTTTATTTCTTGGTACAATATGAGAAACAAACGATAGTCTATGTATGTCGATGTCTTTTGTTTTTAGACAATACACGAGACCTAGTTCAATTCAGAGAAAGGACGAATTCTGTCTCGTGATGATTTGTTTATATGAATAGTTCAAACTTTCAATAGATTTAATGCTTCCACCATGATTCATCATAGTTAAAGAGATGTTTCAGGTTTCAATCGTGTGCAAAACTACGAATCTTGCTTGCTTGTTCCAGCTCAGCCCTGAAGAAGTGAACTGCAATGTTCACGAAACGTCGGCAAGATTTGTAGTTTTGCACACGACTGAAACCCGAAACACCTCCTTTCATCAAGAATGTAATTCTTTGCAATAAATTCTGACAATTTATGAGATACACGCATATTATATAGGATATAAACCTACTGAATAGCTTTTTTAAGTAAAAATTCAAAGCCGAAATGTCTTTTTGTGAGGAAATAAATGTGATTGCAATTAACTGTAGAATGATTGCACTTGATTTCACGTGATTGCAGGGTGATTGTAATAACGTTTGAACACTGATTGCAAGAGTTAGGTGCCCCTCGCATTTTATACGTTTTTTACTATCAAATGAAAGTAAATAAGTTCATCCTTCAATTATTCAAAGATAGAAGGGTGTTTGAAAATTATTTTTTTCCAACAGACCTTAATTGCATTTTCCATTGGCGCCACGATGTCCTGTACTTTTTTCTGAGTTTGATAATAGTAATCATGGATCTTATCTGCAAAAACTGTCTGTAAAAATACATGCAATGATAAAAAAGGACTGGATTTTTTTTCAAATTTTGATTAAAATGTGATAATTTTATAAAAAAATTGTAACTCACTTCAAAGGCACAGAGCGCCAGTAAGAAGATCGCAAACTTCATGGTTAAATAATTTTTTAAATTTGTACTTATTAGCGAAGTCGAATTAGAAAGATTTGACGTAATTATAGTCTTTTTTATACTGAAGACCTATCTTATCACATTGAACGTTTATTCAGCTGCTTTGGCAATAATTCATAAAAAATGGGAAAGGAGCAACATTCTTAAATTAACATACATGTTTATTTCCGTCAGTGACGTAGTTCAAATATTTAATTCGTTCACTTCGTTGGCCTCGAATCCGGACAGGCGGGCTTGAAATCTAAAAATATCCATGTTTAAAATGTTGCAAATAATACTAAATTCATAACTGTGGATCTAGAATGGCTGACTGACAAACTCAAAAACGATCCAAATTGTAAGAAATTCTAATCATCGTAAATATTTTTTAAAAAAATGTATTCGATTTGAACCATTATATTTTATATAAATAAGGTTGAAACTCTTCAAAATGAGAAAATAGGTTAAGGCTGATTAGCGAAAAGTTGAACATTTTAAATCCTAGTAATTTTCCACATTTTCGTTAATAAGTTTTTCTCTGAAAACATGTTTCAGAAAGAACTTTGTTACCTTAAAACACAATTCAGGAATATTTAAAAAATTTAGATGACATCGTCAAGAAATTATAAATAAAGACTGCGTAAAAAAATTGAGGCAGTGACGCAGTTCAAATATTTAATTCGTTCACTTTGTTGGCCTCGAAACCAGACAGACGGGCTTAAAATCTAGAAATATCTAGATATAATATTTTGAAAATAATACTAAATTCATAACTATTTATCGAGACTGACTGACTGAGAAACTCAAAAACGATCCGAATTGTAAAAAATTCAAATCATGGTCCAAGAAATATATTTTTTCAATTTATCCGATTTGAATCAGATTTCGTATTAATAAAGTTGATACTCTTTTTAAAATAAAAAACAAGTTAAGGCTAAATACCAAAAAGTTCACCATTTTATATCCCAATCATTTGCTGCATTTTCTTTGATAAATTTTTTTCTAAGAATATTTTTTAAACGTTCTTAGTTATATTTATGCACAATTTGATAAAATTTAACCATTTTCTACGAATTTGTTAAGAATGACGTTTTTCAAATATTTGATTTGTTCATGTCGTTGGCCTCTGATTCAGACAGACGGACTTACAATCAAGAAATATCTGGATATAAAATTTTAAAAATAATACAAAATTCATAATTTTGGATCAAAACTAGTTGACTGAGAAACTTGAAAATGATTCAATTTGTATGAAATTCAATCATTTTCATTTTTTTCTATTGATTTATCCGATTGTACCAAATTTTTTGTTAATAAAGTCTATACTTTCATGAAACTAAAAAATAGGTTAAAGCGGATTACCAAAAAGCTGACCATTTTATATCCCAATCATTTGCTGCATTTTCTTTGATAAATTTTTTCCTAAGAATATTTTAAAAACTTTCTTAGTTATATTAATGCAAAATTTGATAAAGTTTAACAATTTTGGACGAATTTGTTAAGAATGACGTTTTTCAAATATTTTATTTGTTCATGTCGTTGGCCTTCAATCCAGACAGACAGGCTTAAAATCAAGAAATATCCAGATCTAAAATTTTGAAGACAATAAAAAATTTATAACTGTGGATCGAGACTGATTGAGTGAGAAACTCGAAAACCACCTATTTTATATCCAAGTCATTTGCTGCATTTTCATTGATAATTTCTCTTCTAAGAATATTTTTAAAAAGTTCTTGGGTATTTCAAAGCAAAATTTAGTAAAGTTTGACTATTTTGGACGAATTCATCAAGAAACTGTAGTTTAAATATTTAATTCGCTCATGTCGTTGGCCTCGAATTCAGAATAGTGGGCTCCTAATCAAGAAATATCTAGACCTAAAATTTTGTAAATAACACAAAATTCATAACTGTGGATTTAGCCTGGTTGACTGACAAACTCAAAAATAATTCAAATTGTAAGAAATTCTAACTATCATCAAAAAAGTATATTTTTTTAAATTATTCGATTTGAACCATATTATTCCATATTAATAAAGTTGATACTCTATTTAAAATAAAAGAACAGGTTAAGTCTGATTGCCAAAAAAATGATCATTTTATACCTCAACCAGTTTCCAAAGTTTCTGTGATAAATTCTTTCCTAAAAATATTTTTTGAAAGTACTTTGGTACTTCAAAGCACAATTTAGTAAAAACGGAAAACTTTAGACGACTTTATTAAGGAATTGTAAATAAAAAAATGTGCTAAATAAACGGCGGCAATGACGTAATTAAAATATTAAATTCGTTCACGTCTTTTTTCTCGACTCCAGACACACCTAGATCTAAAATTGGGAAAATAATACAAAATTGATAACTTTGTATCGAAACTGGCCGACTGAGAAACTAAAAAAAAATTCCACTTGTAAGAAATTTAATCATCGTCAAAATTAAAAAAAAAATTTAATCGATTTCAACCAGATTTCATATTAAGAAAGACGATACCATAGAATCACCTAACTTCTCACACTGCCCAAACTTCGGACGTCTATTTCTCTTGTATGTATACTTTTTTTTTGGGAAAAAATTAACTTCTTACATAATTTCTAACTTTTGACTCAAATTTTTCATTGCTTCCATACTATTTGGTTATGTAGAAGCAAAAAAAAATGTGTGTCGAAAGTTTGGGCTAATGACCGAAGTTTGATGATTCTACGGTACTTCCATCGAAATAAAAAAGAGGTTAAGGCTGATTACCAAAAAGTTGACCATATTATATTCCAGTCATTTGCCGCATTTTCATTGATAAATTTTTTTCCAAGAATATTTTGAAAGAAACACTTGTGTATATCAAAGCACATTTGAATAAAGTTTAACAATTTTGAACGAATTTGTTAAGAAAGGCGTTGTTCGAATATTTAATTAGCTCACATCATTGACCTCGAATTCAGACGGATGGGCTTAATATTTTCCAAATTGTTTGTCATAAAATATTTTCTAAAAATATATTTTTTAAAGTATTCAGGTATTTCATAGCACAATTTCATAATGTTTAAAATTTTTAGGCGACCTAGTTTAGAAATTCGCAATAAAAAAGTAAGGAAAAAACAAACGAAGGCAATATTTATCACAAAAAAATATAATTGTCAAAAAATGACAGCAAAGTCGACTGAGTCGACTACGTTACAGTTATAAAAATTGTTTACTCATTCTTTCAAATGTTTTAAATCGTTGATTTATGTTCTTGAAATGACATCTGGAAAGATGATGAAACAGAAAAAAGGTAGAATTAATCTAGTATCCTAATATACATACTGTATTAATCTAGTTCATATTGATTTTACTTTAAGATTTTCCTTTGAGATTGCAAAGTCGATTTAATGAATTTAATTTTTAAAAATCTTTTATTCATATTAATACAATTACAGTTGTACTTTATAGCTTTTATTCATCTTCACTACGAGTACAATCCTGGTGAGCGCAGTTTGAAATGCAATTTTTAGCAGAAGCCTTTTCTGATTTCACATCTTCCTTGAATGCAGCAATAGCGCCATGAAAGCACTTTTTCGAAAAAACTGTAAAAAATTTTTTTTAAAATAATATTTGTTAAAATTTACTGTGTAAATTAACCCTATGAGTGATTTCTTAAATATTGAGTGTATGCTCGTCATTGTCTAAAATTTCAAAATTTTTGATTAAAAAATTAACATGTCAAAAGCATTTTTTTAATATATCAAACATGGATAAAAAAAATCCACAATTTTAACTCTTTTTCACGGTGTTATAATAGGCCGGGGCTGCGTGTATCGAAATTTTGGGACAAATAGCCGAATTTTTTCGGTACGAATAGCGATACATTCGAACATTATAACATTTACTAAGATTGAGTTTTGGGCGAGCGAAATTAAAAAACAAATCACCTATTATTTAGCGATTCCTATGTTTAAATTTTCTCGGGATTGCAATATTCTCAAAAGACTTTGGCAAAGACCAATACTTTTTTTAAAAAGAAGCACGTTTTGTGTTTGAGACTGATTCTATATTATTATATATTATTTACTTCAATATATTATTATATCTATTCTATACAATATACTATTGTATATTATGAACCAAGGGAGAAAAGAGGGACTTTTTCGCAAAAAGTCCACTCCCCCTTGGTGCATACGATATTTTTTTAACGAATGCATAATTTCAGACATGACTGGAACACAGGCATAATTTCTGCTCATATGGAGGAATTTTGGATACTTTATTTTTATTTCAATATGAATTTAAGAAATTTTCGGTAATTTATAGTAATTTATGGTCAATTGTAGTAATTTATCCTTGATTTATGGTAACTTATCGCTTCTGGTTGGTCTAGTCTGTCAAGAATCTGTCAATACGATCAACTGATCACTTGATAATTTTCATTATTCACCTCTCACGTCACTTTTTGCTCCCTAGGGAGTAAAATGTAATTTTTACTCCATAGGAACATTGACGTAGTTCAATTAATTGATTAAAATATCAGGCATGTATAAAGTTTCATTTTTTGTATTTAATTGATAAGAAATGATGAAATTTGTCTTAAGAACCTGGTTTTTTGCAATTTATTATGATTATTTGCCACCACAAGAAAATTGTAAAATGAAAATTAAAATAACTGTTCTGACCCATGTTGAAAAAAGTCCTTTTTTGTTTACTTAACTTTAGAAATTCGAATTAGTGAAAATTTTACTAATTGAAACAGTAATTGAGTGTTTGACCAATGAAATTTTAGTATTCCACTTATAAAATAGTTGAAAATTCACAAGATTGTTTCATTGAAGTCCATTAGTCAAAATATTGTTTATTTTTTTGTTATTTCCGTTTTTGATTATTCAGTGAACTTTTCTTGTCGATTGTTTTCGATATAAAATGGTCAGGTGTGCTGTGGTGTTTAATCGAATTTCATGGGTTTTTTGTAAGTGCATACATCAGAGGGATTGTTTTTAACCCACATGAAAAAAAATTGTTGTTCATACAGAAAAATACTGGAAAATCAAATCAATAAAACAAATTTTTGGTTTGTAAGAAAGACGGAGAAATGAAATATGGTCTAATATAACTTTTAAAAAATTACAAAAGTTTAAAAAATAGTTCTGCAAATAATTCCACTTATTTTCATTTCAAATAGGCCCTTATAATCTGTTTAATTGTAAGGTAAACTGTTGAAATAATTATAAATTTCAAGCCTCTGTAAAAATGAATCCTATTTCATCAGCATCGTATCCAGAGTTTAAACATTCCTAATTCAGCTATATAATATCTTCGTTTTCACGATTTATATACGTGATTCATTAATAATAACTAGTGATATTAATAACATCAATTAATAAAATTAAAATAAAATAAAATAAATGAATAATTTAAATGAAGAAATAAAATAATATTAATAAATATTAATAACAGAACGCGAGAAACATTGCATTACCCTTTTCTCTTCATTTTAAAAAAATAAATAAAAATTTCAATTTTAACGTTTTGAAAGCTATGATTTTTCAAAAAATATTTGCAATTTTCAGTTATTTGTTATTAACAAGAGTCGCTCTACTTTAATTTCCTCGAATGTTTTCGAAATTCAATAGTATGTCTATCTGACCGTTCTAGACCAAAAAAATTGCTGGTATCTTAGAGTTTCAACACAAGTGATAATTTAACTGGACTATACATGTTTTTGAAAAGAAGTACAGGGCATACAATTTTTTTTTGCGGCATTGACACGAAATTAGCCCAAATTTCCTACATCAAAGAAAATGTGGTGTGAATAATAGTTTTCGTTTTTTGGTGTAGTAGTGCCAGTTTCACGTTAAGCTGTATCTTGAGACAGGAAGAAACAAAATTTAAAAAACAGGAAAAAAACAGAAGCAGTCTCATAATTTATAAATCGTTACGGCTACCTTCGCGTTGCACGCCTTCGCGTTGCACACCAACCCAGCCTGTCATATCTACGAGTGAAATTATTCTTTCACCAGGATCGCAAGTACCTATAATACCATTTAACGAGTCCCAGAAGGTATCTTTTACATTTCTTGTCACCGTTAACTAGAGCGTAGCACGCTATAATAAATAGACTGCTGATTCCCCCTTTTATTCTAACCCATAGTAATATAGGAGATATATATTCATACTTTTTCACATGTTTTTCTTGCTCTTTCATTCATAATCAGACCGACTCCTTGGCTACCATATGATTTATTATCTACTGCTGACCAAAGTTAGAGCCCGTTCTCTATCTTTTTTACCTCACATCCCTTTTTCTTTGTTTCCGGTACACATAAAATATCTAGCTTCCTTCTGCGCATTATTTCCGAAATTCCTTTACCTTAAGATGATTTACACCTCTAGCATTCCAAACACCCAACCTCCATTCATCGCCTAAAACTTTTCCGAGGATATGCCTCTCGTCAACAGAAGTGTCAATCCTATCCGAGGTTACAGTATTATTTGTATTATTCATTGTTGAGAGTATACACCCAACTACAACTTGATACGAGATTTTCATTCCATAAGTATAAAATCATGTCCAAATTAAGCAGCGAAGTCGTTATAAGGTGGAGTGTCCATTCATAACGTCAGTCCCACCTATCTTCGGTCATGCAAAGAAAAGTATGAAAAACCAAGCCAGAACCAAAGAAGTTATGATCGGTTTGTGTTGTACACTGAGGAGGGCACCAGTCGTCTGCAGTCTGGTCTCTAAGATGGAAAAAGACCATTCATTGTTCCAAAAATGTGATAAGAAATCTCAACCATGAATAAAAACTCACAAGCTTGGAAACTTGCCTAAATTTTCACATAAAAAATTCCATTTTTAAAAAACTTACAAATTTTCAAGACCTTCCATACATTCGAGAAGTTTCCATAAATTTCCAAGAAGTCTTCACAAATCGAGAGGACTCTTGAGACGAAATATTGAAAAATAAGTGCGTGGATATTTTACCAATATCATTGGTTCATTTCAAACAATATTTGTTACCAAATTGAAGATAAATATCGCTGGTTTAGCTATAAATTTTTTTCCTTGCGAATAAAGTAAGGTAAAATAGGTTAGGTGTGTAACTAATTCTAATTTATAGATTTTGAAGCAATAAACTTGTAAATACGATATGCTGGTGAAGACGTAGCCTAATTATACATACAAGTTATTTTCAAATATGTTTATTTTAAATTCAATATTACTTTTTATAAACAAAGATTCAGAACTCGGATAGGCTCAGTCTTGTCCCCATTTATTTCTGAAATTGTGATGGAAGATTTGGAAAATAAAGTGTTTGACAAAATTACTTTTAAGTTGGACTTTCGTGCAAGGTATGTTGATGATTCTGTACTTTCATTTAATGCACAAAATCTGGATACCCTACTTAATGTATTTAACAATATATTTCCAAGATTACAGTTTACTGTTGAATTTAAGGAAGTTAGGAAGTTAGTCATTTTTAGAAATGTGTCACGGTTTGGATTATTACCTTTTTCTATTTTGAAAAATGGAATAATCTAAATAGACTGGTTCTAAATCAACCTACAGTCTTATAAAAATACCTCCTTATTGCAATATTGTTGAAAATTTCACACAATCGCTTTCTTTTATTGAACTATAAAAGAAGTTACACTTGTATTTTACTTTGAGGCTTTTTTTGAGATTAGAAGGTCACTTTAATCAATGTAATTTTTTCAAATTTTTTATTGACGTCAATACAATCACAGTTATACTTTATAACTTTTATTCATCTTCACTGCAGTCGTGATGAGTGCAGTTTGAAATACATTTCTTAGCAGAAACAGCAGCTAATTTTAGTTCTTTCTTTAATGCAGCAACAGTGTCACTACAACACTTTTTCGCAACCTGAAAAAAAAAAATTATTTTATATTTCTGTTAAAATTTCTTCTATAATTAACTCTATCATTTGTCTCTTTAATATTGATTGCATGCTCGTCATTTTCCAAAAGCAGAAAATTTTGAACTCAAAAGTTAACATGTCAAAAGTCTCTTTTAATATATATCAAATATGGGTCAAAATAATCAAGCACTTAAATTCTTCTTTATGATATTAATCTAAAGTTATCCTTTTAACTGCAACAGTATTCAATTAATACGAAAATCTGTATCAATATAAAGAAACAAAAGCAGGAGATGAAATTGATACTTTCATATTTAGTGTGATGATTTTCTAACTCAATAAGATTGAGTTTTATAAACCAAAATTAAGTAATAAAATCAACTATTATTTAGCGATTCTTATTAGAGGAATTTCGGGATTGCAACGACTAATACATGTGTTTTATTGCCATTTAATTTGAAACATATGTTGTAACTGCTTAGGTTTTACATCAAATAAATTAATATATAAGTAAATGGAATGGGAAGAAGCACATATTGTGTTTGAAATAGATCATAAATAATATTTTTTATATACCTTAATATCCTGAGCACAAGTGGCTTTAGCACAACATTCGTCTATCATGGCAATTCTTCGATCAACATATGTCTTGATTGATACATCAGAACTTCCCAAACAACCATCATCCTCGCTTCCAAGATTTATTCCGTTTTTCTCCGCAGCTTTAACTTCATCCTAGTAAGAAAAAAGAACACAAGGATTATAGAAATTATTTAATTTTTTTAATTTGATAAGTATTTAGGGACTAAATTTTTTTTTCTTCAACTGACCGCAATTTTATCCTGTATTTTTTTCGTGTCGGTATTTATTTGATCACAAGATTTTTTGTGTAATTTGGCCAGATCCTGCTGAAACTTATTTGCGTCATCTGCAAAGACAGTCTGGAAAAATAAATGATAATGATACAAGATTACAGGAATATTATTTTTAAATTTTTTCCTTCAAGGTGCGCAAATTGAAAAAGAGTCGGTCAGGCGACTGACGCTAGTTAATATAAAATACATACTTACTAAAAATATTATAGGCGCGCTGAAGCGCGCGGAAAACGCTGCTTTGCCAATTAATAATATACAAATATGAAACAAGATTACTGTGATTCTAATTTTAAATTATACAGTTCGATCACTTAAAGAAACAATTATTAGAGAGGCATTAACTTAAATAAAATAATAAATAATAAACTTCCATGTATTGAAAAAATCTTATTTTACTTTTCAGGGGATGGTTTTTTAAGTTAGGAGGGTAAACATTATGAAGTTATTGTAAATATGCACCTATGGCCTATACTTTTCGTCCATGAATTTCAATTTGAAACTATAAAATTTTGAAAGCTTAGACACAACTATTGGCTTTCGACAAAATTTAATGTCATCAAATTTATTTATTCAGGCTTTGAGTTAAAAATATTAAAAGCCTACCATATTGTACTAATGTAACATTTCAAGAAAAATTAATTATTTAACGAAGCAATGGTTATATTCTCTTTACTATAAAATATAATTATTTTTAAACGATAAAATTTTGTAAGATTTAAAAATGAAACCAAACAATTTTCAGTATTTGGATACATGCTTGCAACTCAAAGTTGTTTAATAATAAACGATTCCAGTTTGAAACATTTTAATGTTAAAAGTTTCGAAAATGTTTTTTCGAAGATTTGAGAAGAGGAAAGACATACGACTTTTATAATATTTGAAATAATTCTGACCTTTTTATATGATGAACCATAGATTTTAGGAATTTAATTATTTTAATTGTAACAAATATCAAAAGCCAAAAGGTGAAAATATATTTTATATTATCAATTGAAGATGATTTCATTTTACACAAACTTCTTAACTTAAATTAATAAAACCAATTACGATTTTAATTAAAAATTATTCAATTTTGAATGTTTTAAATTTATAATCGTCCAAAATTTTATAATTCTACAGTCAGTTTGAAAATGTTTAATTTTGGCAGTTTTTAATTCGAACTTCTTCAATTTCAAATTGGAAGAGTTGGAATGATGACTCTCCTATTTTCAAACATTGAATTGAAAATTGTTTAATTTCAAAAATATCTAAATTTGCAATTATGCAATTTTTGAGAATTTTTCATTTCAAATTGTTTTATGCTTAATGCCTTTATTTAAAAATGATCAATTTTAAATAAATTTTCATTTAAAATTGTCCTATTTCCAAAATTGAGTCTTGAATTTTTTAACTTAGAACGTTTTTAATTTCAGAATTATTCAACTTGAAATCCTTTCAATTTGAAGTTGTCCTATTTCTCGAATTTTAATCTGAAATTATTCTATTTTGAAAGATTTCAATTCGAAATTATTCAATTTGAATTTAACAATGTGCGATTTTCAAGTTTTGAATCTAAAATTGTTTAATTTGGAACATTTTCAAAATTTTACAATTGGAAAGTCAATTTAAAAATTTTCAATTTTGACAGATTTTTATTCGAACTTATTCAATTTTAAATTGAAAAAGTTTGAATGCTTATTGTCCTATTTTCAAACTTTGGATTGAAAATTGTTTAATTCTAAACATTTCATAAATTTTTAATTATTCTAATTTTGAGAGCTTTTCATTTCAAATTGTTCAATTTCAAACATTTAACATTCCCAATTATTCCAATTTTAACCCTTTTTTTAGAAATAATAACATTTAAATTCCTTTCGATTTGAAATTATCCTATTTTCAAAATCTTGATTAAAAATTATTCAACTTTAAACGTTTTTAAATTCAGAATTATTCCACTTTAAATCCTTTCAGTTTGAAGTTGTCCTATGTCTTAAATTTTAATCTGAAATTATTCTATTTTGAAAGCTTTCAATTTGAAATTATTCAATTTGAATTTAAGAATGTGCGATTCTCAAGTTTTGAATCTAAAATTATTCAATTTTGAACATTTTCAAAATTTTATACTTCAAAAGTCAATTAAAAAATTTTCAATTTTGACAGATTTTTTATTCGAACTGATTCAATTTCAAATTGAAAGAGTTTGAATGCTTATTAACCTATTTTCAGACTTGGAATTGAAAATTGTTTAATTTTAAACATTTTATGAATTTTAAATTATTCTAATTTTGGGAGCTTTTCATTTCAAATTGTTCAATTTCAAACATTTAAAATTCCCAATTATTCCAATTTGAACGCTTTTTTTAGAAATAATAACATTTAAATTCCTCTCGATATAATTTATCCTATTTTCAAACTTTTGATCTAAAAGTATTCAACTTTGAACGTTTTTAAATGCAGAATTATTTCACTTTAAATCCTTTCAAGTCAGAATTGTCCTGTTTTTAAATTTTAATCTGAAATTATTTAATTCAAAACTTTTCAATTTAAAACTGTTCCGTATTTTATGAATCCAAAGTTAATTCGAAAATTTTCAATTTCAAAATGAAAGAATTTGAATGCTTATTGTCATTTTCTTAAACATTGAAGGCTTTCAATTGAAAATTGTTTTATTTTTTGTTAATTTTTTTATTATCACTTTATAAATTTGAAATTATTTAAACTCTTTTTCATTTAAAATAGTCCTGTTTTCAAAATTTAAACTGAAATTATTCAATTTTGAACGTTTTCAAATTGAGAAATATCCAACTTCAAATCCTTTCAATTCGAAATGGTCATATTTTTTCATATTTTAATCTGATAATATTCAATTTTGAACCCATTTAATTGGAAATGATATAATGTCAATTTCTTTTATTTTGTAATGGTCCTCTTCTCAAAATTGCTTAATTCGAAACCCTTTCAATTTCAAATTATTGAACTTCAAATCCTTTTAATTGAAAATTGTTTTATTTTCCTATTCTTAAATTTTTAATCTGATATCCAATTTTAAATGTTTTCAATTTAAAATCGTTCAGAATTGTTTAATTCTAAACGCTTTCAATTTAAAACTATTATATTTCTAAAGTTTTTAATTCAAATTTATTCAATTTGGAAAAACAAAAAACATACAATTAATAAAATTGTAAGTATTATTTTGAGAACTCTGAATGCAAAATTGTGTAATTTGAAACACTTTCAATTTTCAAATTCATTGATTTGTAAAAATTCAGTCTCATAATTAATAAATCATTATGGCTTTTGTGTCAATTGAAATTAAACAATTTTTAAAACTCATATGTTTTTGAACTTCAAATAATAAAGCAAATTAATATTTTTTTAAACGGGAATGAAAAAACGAAAGCATCTCCGCGAACCAACTTCATGCTGCGAACGGAATGTATTACCTGCGTACACTTATACATTATTATTAATAATTATTAATGTGATGATTCTTAATTTCTAAAAAAATATTTGGGTTACTTACTTTGAAGACACAGAAAGCTAATAAGCAGAAAATCACACGCCTCATAATTGAATAATTCTTAATTTCTTCTCCTACCAAAGATGAACGAGAAGTATTTCATGCTATTCTGTAAAGTTCCCCTTTTATACTAAATTTTTATCATGGAAAAAATTTATTTAGCTGACGTATTTGCAGAAGCAGTTAATAAGGGATCAGCGATTGTGCGTCATATTCATGAAAAATGAATCATTACGCATTTGCAGAAGAGTTAGGAAAGAATCATGAATTTATTATGATTTATTATCCTAACTGAAATCATTTTCATGTTCTGATATCAATGTTTACTGTATGACAACAGTAATAAACTTTTTGACAATGACGTAGTTTGATTAATTCAGTTTAAATATTGATCATGTATGCTGTGTTTAATTAATCCATAATGACCAAAGTCAAAAAGCACTTGGTAAATTTTTACAATTGATTCTGATTGTCTTCTATCTCAAAAAAAAAATTAAGATGAAAATGAATACAATTGTTTTGATAGATTATTGAAAAATCGCTAATTTTGGTGATTTTGGTTACTAATACGAGCAGAGAAAATACAAGAAAAAGTAAATTTTACTTTGGGACAAGGTATTTTAGTAACGAATTTTAATTTTGAGTTTGGGATAGGGAATTTCCGTGAATAAATTCTAAATTCAACTTTGGTACAGAGAATTTCTGTAACGAATTATAATTTACACTTTGTGACAGGGAATTTTAGTAAAGAATTATAATTTTTACTGTGGGATAGGGAATTTTAGTGAAGAATTCAAATTTTGAGTTTGGAACAAGCAATTTCTGTGAAAAAATATAATTCAGAGTTTAGGGCAGGAAATTTCCGTGAAAAAATATAATTTTTAATTCGGGACAGGTAATTTTAGTAAACAATTATAATTTTGAGTTTGGGACTGGTAATTTCAGTGAAAAAATATAATTTAGAGTTTAGGACAGGGAACTTTCGTGAAGAATTTTAATTTTTACTTTGGCACAGGGAATTTCCGTATTATAATTTACACTTTGAGGCAGGAAATCTCCGTGACGAATTATAATTTACACTTTGGGACAGGAAATTTTAGTGAAGATTTATAATTCTTACTGTAGGTCAGGGAATTTTAGTAAAGAATTCTAATTTTGAGTTTGGAACAAGCAATTTCACTGAAGAAATATAATTTAGAGTTTAGGACCGGAAATTTCCATGAAGAAATATAATTTTTACTTTGGGATAGGAAGGTAAGGTATCATAATTTTGAGCTTGGGACAGGTAATTTTAGTAAAAAAATATACTTTAAAGTTTAGGACAAGGAATTTTTATGAATAATTTCAATGTTTACTTTGACACAGGGAATTCCCGTAACGAATTATAATTTACAATTTGGGGCAGGGAATTTTAGAGGAGAATTATAATTTTTACTGTGGGACAGGGAATTTTAGTAAATAATTCTATTTTTGAGTTTGGAACAGGTAATTTCAGTGAAGAAATATAATTTAGAGTTTAGGTCAGGAAATTTCCGTGAAAAAATATAATTTTTACTTTGGGACAGGGAATTTTAGTAAGCAATTGTAATTTCGAGTTTGGGACAGGTAATTTCAGTAAAAAATTATAATTTAGAGTTTAGGACAGGCAACTTCCGTGAAGAATTTCAATTTTTACTTTGGAACAGGGAATTTTAGCAAAAAATTGTAATTTCGAGTTTGGGACAGGTAATTTCAGTAAAAAAATATAATTTAGAGTTTAGGACAGGGAATTACCGTAACGAATTATAATTTACATTTTGAGACCGGTAATTTCCGCAAAGAATTATAGTTTTTACTTTGGGACAGAGAATTTTAGTACAGAATTATAATTTTCACCTTGGGGCAGAAAATTTTAGTAAAGAATTCTAATTTTGAGTTTGGGACATGAAATTTCAGTAAAGAAATATAATTTAGAGATTAGGACAGGAAATTTCCGTAAGAAAATATACTTTTTACTTTAGGACAGGAAATTTTAGTAAAGCATTATAATTTCGAGTTTGGGACAGGAAATTCCAGTTAAGAAATACAATTGGAACAGGGAATTTCCTTTAAAAATTATAATTTTGTCTCTGGAACAGGAAATTCCCTAAAGAATCATAATTTCGACTTTGGGACAGGCAATTTTCGCAGGGAATTTAAATTTTGACTTTAGGACAGGGAATTCTCAAAAAGCATTATGATTCTGTAATAGAACTGGGAATTTACGTAAAGAATTTTTTTTCATTTTAGGTTCAGTTTATTACAGGAATTGGGTTAAGAATTATAATTTCTACTTTAGGATAGGGAGTTTTAGTGAAGAAATATAATTTGATTTGGAACACGGAATCTTGGTATAGGTATAGGGAGTTTTCTAAAAGACTTATAATTCTGAATTTGGACGGGGAATAAATAAATGAAAAATGAAAAAAAATTCCCGTTTTTTAATTGGAACTTATTCAATTTCAAAATGAGAGAATCTTAATGCTTTTTGTCATTTTTTAAATTTTGAACGCCTTGAATTGAAAATTGTTTAATTTCAAACCCTTTATAAATTTGAAACTATTTTTACTATTATTACTATTGTATATTATTATTATTATTATTATTCATCATTATTATTCATTATTATATTTTTATTTATTATGATTATAGTTATTTATTGTATTATTGTTTATAATTATTATTATTTACCTCATTTATATTATTATTCAATTGTGGACGCTTTTAATTAGAAATGATATAGTTTTATTTTCTTTTATTTTGAAATGGTCCTCTTTTCAAAATTTTTCAATTGCAAACCCTTTCAATTTCGAAATCAGAGAAAGAGTTCGAAATTATTCGATTATGAGCCCTTCTTTTTAGAACTGATACAATTTCAGATCCTTTTTTATTTGAAATTATTCAATTTGAAATCATTTAGGTTTGAAATTTTCGAATATTTAATCTGAAATGATTTATTTCTGGACACTTTCAATTTAAAAGCATTCTAAGCTCTTTAATTCGAAACCCTTTTTCGATTTCAAATTATTGAACTTCAAGTCCTTTCACTTGTAAATTGTACTATTTTCAGATTTTTAATGTAATATCCAATTTTTAATATTTTCAATTTAAAATCATTCAGAATTATTAAATTCTAATCGCTTTTAATTCAAAATTATTGAATTTTTAGAGTTTTGATTCGAACTTATTCAATTTGGAAAGACAAAAACTCACAGTTGATAAAATTATAAGTATTATTTTGAGAAATGTGAATGTAAAATTGTTTATTTTGAAACACTTTCAATTTTCAAATTCTTTAGTTTGTAAAAATCTACTCTTATAATTAATAAATCATTATGGCTTCCGTTTCAGTTGAAATTAAACAATTTTTAACACTTTCGTGTTTTTGCACTTGAAATAATATAACGAATTATTATTATTTTTTTAAATAGGAATAAAAAAAAACGAAAGCATCTCCGCGAACCAACTTCATGATGCGAACGGAATGTATTAGCAATTTTTAACACTTATGTGTATTTAAACTTTAAATAATAAAATGAATTAATTAACCAAACAGGAATAAAAAAGAATAATTACGCATTCGCAGAAGAAGTAGAAAAGAATCACAAAATTATTGATTTATAATTCTAACTGAAATTCATGTTCTGATTTCAATGTTCACTGAATGACAAAAGTATTAAACTTTTCGACAATGAAGTAGTTTAATTAATTCAGTTTGAATATTAAGCATGTATCAGGTGTTCAATTGAAACGAAATAACCAAAGTCTAAAAGCTCTTGGTAAATTTGGGAAATGATTGTGGTTGTCTGCCATTCCAAGAAAAATTTAGGATGAAAACTTAAAAAAATTGCTAAGACAGATTTATAAAAAATCACTATTTTTTGTGATTTCAGTTATTTATACGAGCGTGTATCTTTCTCATTCCAGAGAAGAGAGAACAGAAACCAAATTTTACTTTGGAGCAGGAAATTTTAGTAAAGAATTATAATTTTGATAATTTTGAGTTTGAAACAGGGAATTTCAGTAAAGAAATATAATTTAGAGATTCAGACAAGGAATTTCCGTAAAGAAACATAATTTTCACTCTGGGACAGGGATTTTAGTAAATAATTATAATTTTGATTTTGGGACAGGGAATTTCCGTGAAAAATATTATTTTTACTTTGGAACAGGGAAATTTAATAAAGAATTAAAATTTTGAGTTTTGGACAGGGGATTTCAGTAAAGAAATATAATTTTTACTTTTGGACAGGAAATTTTAGTAAAGAATTATAATTTCGAGTTTGGAACAGGGAATTTCGTAAAGACTTTTAATTTTGCCTTGGAATAGGTAATTTTTTACATGGAACAGAAAAGTCCCTATTGCAAATCAGAATTCGTCAGATTTTGAAAATTCCTTGCTTCAAACCATAATAAGTTAGAATTTAAATATTCTATTATTTTGCAGATAAGAATTTGCCAGAATTTGAAATTTCACTATTCCGAATTCTAGACAAAAAAGTTACTATATTCATGAATTATAATAGACAATGTTTTAAATGAATATAATTCTGACGTGGAATAGGAATTTTTGGAAATAAATGTAATTGTTACTTGGAACAGGGAATTTTCCTCACGAATTATAATTCAAAGTTTCAGACTGGAAACTTCCGTAAAAAATTATAGTTTTCACTTTCGAGCAGGAAATTTCCGTAAAGAATTATAAGTTTGACAATTGGAACAGGGAATTCCCGTGAAGAATTCTAATCTTGACTA
>JAUMHM010110143.1:4723-21574 GCA_032362435.1 Melikaiella ostensackeni
TGGAGTATCATTGAGGAAGAACTGCAGGAAGATGTGGATACTGTCGCGCGGGCTTTTGGTTGTAGCTCATATTCGGCACTTAAGCAAGATTAATGACCACGGGGCGTTCGGCACTCTTACCTCTTTCCTGTTTATCCACTTTATCTGTTTGTTCAGAATAGGGGCTAAGGGGACGCGAGCGTTCTTGGGTGTCCTCCTTACTTCTGGATATGTGATAAGAGGCAACCTTAGTTTTCTCGTCGTATTCCTATCTCTCCTCAACACGACGTGCATGTTCGACAGCTTCGCTGAGATCTCTAGGATTTCTCGTATCCACAAAAATGACCATTTCGTCTGATGTCCTCTTATAAAAGCAACTAAAGCCACGTCGGTCACGGGCTTCATCATGATAGCACCTTCTATTGCATTTTGATGCGGGACGACGTCAGCGACCTCTCGGTACGTTGCGGTATACTTTTCTTCTAAAGCGTGCTTCGCACCACTTAGAAGACCTTGAATATGATCATGATAATCACTAACTAACTCCGTCTGCTTCATTCTCAAATTGACAATTGCCTCAAAATATCACTGGTACTTTTTTGAGGGTGCAAAACGTTCTTTCAAATATGCTACTCACTCGCTTAGCTTAGCAAACCGTTTATCACGAATACTTTCTCGTGCGAGACCCTTAAGTTTACTAAACGCGGCCTCAATAAAACCTGTTTCTGTTGCGTCTGTGATATAAACAGCACCGTTTGCTTCGTCGTGCAAAAGTCTTTTAGTCACGAAGTTTTCCGGTCGAATTGTGGTACGTGGTATGTACTCTGTTGCAGAGTCATGCACTCCAAGATGGATTCATAGTTGCACTTGCATCCAGGTTCAATAGGGGTATATGAGCAGGAAATTGAGTTGAAAACTCGTCCTGTTCGCTGCACTGCCTTGCACAGTTCTAGTTTTCAAGTCTCTCTGATGGTGAAAGTTGTCTATATTATCCCTGTTCATACTCATGGTGCAGGGTATAAAGCGTTACTGATTTTGTTTTAAAATCGAAAACCGCACTTTCCTTCTACAAAAAAATGGTAGTTTTTCTAGGGTGTCACTCGACACGGTGTGTCTCGACTCCTTATTAAGCTAGGAGAGTAAAATTTCAACCTCGGTTGAAAAAAAAGAAGTATCTAGTCGGAAAATGTAGTCCATAATTAGGAAATAACTTTATTTGACTGAGGCAAAATTCCATTTACGTAGGGCGGCATTCATTCTGAGAAATTCTGTGATCTTCACAGAATTTGTTGAATATCAAATAAGAGAAAATTTCTGACACCAGAAATGAAATTCTGATCATTCACTTTTATTCTTCGATTAAAATATCTCATTCATTTACAAATTACCATTTCGGCGTCAAATTCAGCATCAGAATCTTAATCTGTTAAATCTACTCTAGTTTCTTGTTTGAGTTTTCGTTTTTCAGCTTGGTGAATTTCCCTTTGCAATTTGTTGAGGTTCGTTTCGAAAAGGGTACTAAATTTGTCCCAGTTCGTAATTTCATTGAACTTATTTTCTTTTCTTTCGGAAGGGGGATTTATGAACCTAATAATAATAGGGACGGTGCTCGTACAGACGCTAGGTAAAACTACACTGGTGATGTCATGCGCAATTAACTTATTTCCCAAAAACTTCTACACGGATGAGAGAAATTAAGCTTTGTCTTTTCTCGCACGAAATGCCTTTCCAGAACGTTTATTTAAACTCTTAATCACAGGAGAAGGCACAAATGACATTTTGGAAAGCCCTATTTAGTAAAATGGAACTCAAAAACGAGAAACGTTCCAACTCACTTTCTGTTTTACAATTTTGCACGCTCGAAATAATTGAGTCAATTGACATACTTTATTAGCTGCATGAGAAAAACTTTTGAAGAGAATTCAATTAGCATGGTTTATTAGATGCTTGAAATTCTCTTTTATTTAAGAGTATCAAATTGTATTTCACTTTCTAATCTAAAATAAAATATTTAATTCAGAATACTTGATAATGATCAGTCAATTAGCATACCTCGTTAGCTGCATGACGATCACATTCAGTTTGGTGAAATTGTACGTATTCTTTTGAAAAATTCTCAAAGCTAGCTAGAGGCTGCAATGCGCAATAGCATAGCTTGTCATTTTTCTTTTAAATTTCCGTAGGAGCATGGCTCTCTCCGTCCACTTTTTGCACCCTTCGACTGGAAATTTTTATTCGGTTTTATAGATTTTTATTTATACGGAACGCGGTCCGCGTTCCGACCTTTACACGAGCAGGGGTTGCTTGGACGGTTTTTGGTCACGTCTAAGGTACTCCGCGTCGTCCGACAAACTGCGAATTTGGATTATCTGTGATGTGCCTCGTTGATGTACCACAGGTAATTTATGGTTGGGAGTAGCGTGGAGTAAGGATTTAGCAGCCGAAAGAATTGTAAGGAATAATTTTGGATTATTGACATGTCTGCATGGCGAGTAATTGTATTGCTGACAACCCAGTGCGTTACCCTCTGACCATTTTTTCAATGGTATTGCGAAAGAAAATTGGGCCATCAACTGAAAATAATCCCTGCTTGCATTCCAGAGATTTGACAATCGGAATCTTTTTACAGCTTGTGAAATGTTGTATCTGGGAGGTGTTCTTTCGCATTACATTTTAGCCATTGGTTAGATCCACACACGTAGGCTTGTCGACATGTGTCAGCGGCTTAGGTATAGATATGTGTTTCTAGGATTTATAAGTAGGGAGGGACGGAAGGGGCCCAAGAGAAATTGTGTATACTGCCTTCCATGGTGCACCGCCTTCCACTTCGCCCTCTCTCTCTCTCTCTTTTCTTCTTACTTTTATACTAAATTGAAGTTTTCAAGCACTCTTAATTTAGCTGTAATAAATGAAAATTCCATTCAACATCATTTGTTAAGTAACTCTATGTTTTATTTATTTTATTAAATCGAAGCTTTGAAGCACTCTTGATTCATGGGCGGTAAATTGAATTCAAATACTCTAACTCAACCTCATTTCTTTGGTAATGTGTGACCAGTGATTGTTCGAAGGCTGCGAAAAAATACGTAAAATAAAGAGTATTTATAAATTATTTATTAGTACTCTTTTGGAACAAATCCCTCTCTTTCTGCAGAGGAAACTTTTTCGTGTTCATCTATGTGCTTAGCTGATTGTACAGCTTAGACTATCGAGAAGTTTGTGACACAAGACAATGCATGCATTGTCCATGATTGTGTCAAGAATGTTCATATAAAGATCCCCACCATCCCCTCTACCAGAGTAGGACCATTGAGTCCACTTGGTGACAAGTGCCGTTGTTGAAATTGTTGAATGATATCTTTGCTGGTTTTTCGAAAAATATCGGTTTTAAATAAACGAAAATATAAAATCGTAAAGAAGATGTTTTTTGGAATGGGCATTAGGGAATTATTCACATATTTTATCATTTTTTTTAAATGATTGTAAGTATGAGTGATTAATTAAGTCATTATAAAACTGACTTAAGGCGTGCAAGGCTGAGTGACTGGACTCATCAGTGAGGCAATGTTAATCATTCTTGCCCTAGACGATTTAATTAATTTTTAATTGATTCATAATGTTTGTAATTGAAAAAAATAATATAATATAAGACATTTCGTTCACGGGTAGGAACGGAAATTCAACTTACATAACTTGAATATTGTACGTTCTGATTGCCAATAGAAATCGGAACTTTCGGAAGTATTGTAAGACTAATCATATCTTTCTCCCTCTCCTTCTTTCATTCACCACTCTCTGCCACTACAGCAGGGTCATAAAGGTAATGGAACAAAACGTAACTTTACAATCGTTCTAATCATTATAAGACTTGATAAATACATATCACCCCACCCACACAATTTTTCCTATTCAATTAAAACTTTTGCCTCTCCAAAGTTAAGAATGTTTTTATTTAAAAAAAACGTTCGTGTGAAAATTGCTTCTTTTCTTAGAAGGCTCAAAATTTTCAAGATAGAACTGTTTGATCTGAAACCGTGGAGAAAACTGGATTACACAAAAAAAACCTCCAGACATCTTACAACTTGCTCCCCTAGCTCAATTCAACATTAATTGAGAAAATCCAAAATATTCCATTTATTCAAGTAAATTTAGAGCAAATTTAGAAGAATTCAAGGGGATTCCAGAGAATTCGTAAGAGCGTCAGGGGTGGGTATCTATCTCGAAGGACAGAAAGAGATGAACGATTATGGAAGCGAACCTGGGGATTTCCAAAGGGGAGAGTGAGACGGAGTGTTACAAGAGATACTGGGGGAATCACTGGGCCCCGTGCTGTGAGTACCCTAGGGATTTATCTCGTAAGACAAAAAAGGATGAGGTGATGGTGCAAGCGAGGAAGATGCATCTGGAAAATTCCAAAGGGAAGAGTGAGACGGAATGTCACTAGAGATGCTGGGGAATTTTCGGTTTGAGAGAGAGGAAGTGAGGGAGCGCGATTGGTGGGGTGCGCCGTGGTGGACTTTGCTGGAGCGGTGCAGGCCGACCTCGCTAATGGGTGCGACAGAGAGCCAACTGTGACGCCATACAGTGTGTCGTGGGTTTATCGCTCAGTGGGTTAGGAGGTTAAGGATCCAGTCGAGTATAGCTGGTATGCTAGCCGTTTCAGCGGAACGGGTGACCTGGTATGCCGACCGATCCTTAAATGGAGGAGGTTGGAGGATAGAAGTAAAGACGCCAGGATTGTGTTGTTATATTCGGTATTTTATTCCAAAAGGTTCGATGTACAGTAAGTTCGCAAGCAGAGCGGATGACCAGCCCTGAGTGCGAGAGAGACAGTATCGTTAGGCGTAATGGTCAAGTAATTTTAATTGAAGATAGTATTGTAATTGATGTGACTGATGTAACTAAATACATCATAATGTCCTTCATGACATATATTTCTGTAGAATTTTTGAAGGGGTGGAACAATGTGCAAAAAAATAAAAATCGCGCATGCCACACTGCGCATCGTTATGGTACACTGCTCTCGACCGCACACTTAGAAACACAACTCTATTGTATTTTTCCATAGTTAGAACAGTTGTTGTAATTGAAGATAGTATTGTAATTGATGTTACTGATGTAACTAAATACATCATAAGCAGTTAACCAGCTCGTGGAGATACTATAGTGAGAGCTAACAGCGGTTGACCAGCCGTTAGTCTTTTTTGATCACAGCTGGTAGCCAGCCCTGATCTTACTCGATGTTTCTTCGCGAAACATGCCATTTTATGTTCGTCGCACCTCGTGAGAGTCGCGGGAAGCTGACCGAAGTGGGAAGGAGCGAGTGGAGGGAGATGCGCACGTTCGAGCTTCGTGGGCGCTATACTCGCGACTTTCATCTACACTTGGTTCTACCAACCTCTCATATCCGCTTAGCTTCACCACCGTGGTCAACGCATTTGTTTTCCCCTCGCCTCATGCCCATTAGACAGCGGGTGCTGGGGGAATAGGGGCAAATACAGCTTTTGATTTTGATACTTTATCTTGATGTCATAGTAAAAAAATCTACATTAGATGAATTTAATCAATGGCATATACGTGGCCGATATAAAAAAAGTGGAACTAATTCCAGAATTCAAACAGGAATCGTAAAAAAAGGAAATTGGAGGTTAACTTCACTCTTGCTGCATTTTCGTCTAATAATAAATAGCAAGGAACTGCTAAGGCTGCCTTGAAAGAGCGTCTGGCTATATAGCGAACCAGGTAAAAGGGTTCAAAAAGTATAGTTGGAGTGTAGTGGCCAGATGTAAGAGCTTTAAAGATAAATTCTTCTTCAATTTTCAAATTAGAGACTTAAGAGTTAAAAAATCAGAATCCACGGATTTTCACAATTACAAATATCTAAAATTTACTCTGATAATTCAAAATATATCATATTTTGCATTCATCTCGTAAATTTTACATGATACGTAAAAACAGATAGCATTTCTAGATTGACCATCCGAGGAATACCGTATATAAATATAAGTATATAGGTTGCCACATATAAATATATGCATGTGCATAAACAAATAATAATTTTTAAAGTGTCAAAAGGGATTAGTTTCATGAAGGTTTTACGATAGCGAGACCCTAACTGTCTGTCGTATTTTGATATTCCAAAGTTCGGCTGCCATAAGGCAAAGATATTACACACATAGGTGCGGCAAGTGGCGGCGGATTGGGGGAAACCAGCATTAGTACGGAAAGATGAATGTAGACGGCGCGGGTGTTCAAATGACGTCGGGGTCACCAGTAATAGGAGTTACTAGTTTATGAATGACCACTAAACTCTATTCATGCTTGAGTTACAAGCTGAGCAGACTAATTCAAAACTTCATTTGTAATAATATAACAAATATCAGGATTTATTCGAATAAAATGAACTTGGGATACAAAATTCGAGACAATGATTCAAGTGTGCACTTTACAACGGCCGGATTTTTTCTGAGCTCATAGCCGGGTGAGAAAAGAAAATCTGCCCCCGCACGTATTAACTTGAAATATCTGTCATCAGTTCGCATCCATGTGAAGTAAAATTTCTCTCAATGATAACCCCAAAAATTAATTTTTGTGGGAGTTATTTAGGGGGAAAGAAAAATCAAAGAAGTGGTTTATCTCGAAAACAGCTTGACCGATTTTGATGAACAAAATACACGTTGTAGGCACTGATGAGGCTATTTAAAAAAAAATGATCTTTGAAAAGAATTCCAGGTAAACATTTTTTTTTTTTGAATGTTTCAAAAATTTTTTTGAGGTTATGCTTTAGAGTGATCACATCCATATTTTACACAAACATTTCTTAGAATGTATTATGTATATGTATATGTATATGAATATATTTCTGTAGAATTTTTGAAGGGGTGGAACAATGTCCGAAAAAATTAAAATCGGGCATGCCACGCTGTGCATCGTTAATGTGCACTGCTCTCGACCGCACACTTTGGAACACAATTCTATTGTATTTTTCCATGGTTAGAAAAGTTGTTGTAATTGAAGATAGTATTGTTATTGATGTGCCTGATGTAACTAAGTACATCATAAGCAATATTTCCTTCATGAACGTCTGCAGATAGCCTACCCAAATTATAGTTTCCATAGTTCACCACAAGGAGTTTGCAGTACGATTTTAAACTCTTTTCTCCAGGGTACTTCATAATCGTGAGTCTCCTCGCCTCTCACAAATCGGGGTGCTTTATTATCGTGAATGCCCTCGACTCTCAAAAACCGGGCAGCTTTATTATTGTGAGTCCCCTCGCCTCTCACAAAACAGAGTGTTTTATTATCATGAGTTTTCTCGCCTCTCACGAATCTGGGTGCTTTATTATCATGAGTCCTCTCGCCTCTCACGAATCGGGGTGCTTCATTATCATGAGTGCCCTCGCCTCTCACAAACCGGGGTGCTTTATTATCGTGAGTTCTCTCGCCTCTCACAAACCCGGGTGCTTTATCATCGTGAGTCCCCTCCCCTCTCACAAATCGGGGTGCTTTATAGTCGTGAGTGCCCTCGCCTCTCACCAATTCAGAATTCTCTTAATCCTCATCGCTATCATCATTAATCATCACAGTGCAGTGGTGTTTTTTTAACATTTCGCTAGGTGCTTGTGCAGGTTGAAGAATTTTGGACAAATACCCAGCATGAGAGAGGTAATACACGATGGCAGCAATGTGTGAGCAGCAGCCATCTGTTTTTCGATGCATCCGTCCTTTCTCCTCTGCCTCAGTAGCTAGTGTATTTTCGACATCTTTTTGAGCATGCATTCTATGTAATATTCCATTTGAAGTTCGTTGTCAGACTGAAGCCTTCGACTGTAAGTATTGTTAAGAAATGATGCTAAAATAGATTCCAATTTTTAGTACCAACTTATTATCTATTTTATGGTTTAGATAACGATACTTTTGTTCGAGTATATCACGAACAGCACCGACTGCCTATCGAATTTTAGTCACAAAACGTGACTGGTTGGATTCTCCTGTTGCCATTGCTTTCCTTCACCTTTTAAAGCAGGAATCAGTTCTTTGAAGTTTTTTTCTTCTAAATCTTTAACTACGTCACGGAAGCCTTGATCAAGAACAAAGACTTCATTCGTCCTCAAAAACTTGCATAAACTATTTGGAATTTTAGTGATGGTTTTCATTATATCCGCATCATTTTGGGATGCAGGATACGGCTCAACCATGTCCACTGCGTATCAATCAGTCGTACAAATATTGAAGGGCTTACAAAGAGGAACTTCCTCCTGTCCAGAGAAAGATTTTCTTTGTTACTTATTCTTTGTACTTTTCTTATGACGCGCATACGTACCATCATGAATCAGTAGCAAATTATCCTGAACATTAAACAATTTTTTTTTCAATTTCTGTCATATGGTTCTGAATAAGGTCATTCCTGCTAACAGAATTTGAACCAAAACGAAATGGTAGGACGTCTTTTTTGAAAATATTGAATTATACTTTTAAAATATTTCGAAATTGACTGTTCGTTATCTATGTTTAATATAGAAGCTTACAGTTTATTAGAATTTCCTGTACGTAGTTTGAAAAGAAAGACAGTAAGAGCTTGGATCACTGAACGAGATTGTCTATTACACAATAAAGTCATTAGGTCTTTTGTTTCAAGAAGATTTCCCTAAGATAAGCCAGTAAAAACTGTAATTTGTTTTTCTGCGAGGCCGAATTCGCCGATTTTGTCAAGCAATGTAGAATCACATTTGATGGAAAGAGTTTCCATTATTTTGAACAACCTGAAGCGCTGAGACTTGCAGGGTTGGAATACACTTTTAAACGACCAAGATCTTCCTCAAATATTTGATTTTTCAGTGTATGAGTTGTACAACACCGATTTCCAGGTGATATGTAAATTTTCTTTCTGATATATGATTGGACTCGCGCTCCTTCGGGAATGACAGTTATATTTGTCATAGAGAAACAAATACAATAGTATTTATCAGTAGCAGCTGACCTCTGGATAGGAATTTCAAAGTACTTAGCCTCAGAAACAGATTCCTTCGATTTGACCTTAACTTCGAATGTTGGGTCATCGGAAGCTGCGTCAGAGGAAGAAAATTTCTGTAAATAGAGAGTCGGCATTTATTTCATAGAATGTCATCTACAGCTATTCTTCTTTTAAGGCAGCGAGAAAAGGTAGTTGCTTTAACTTCATCACTTACTCATTTTTTTTCCTACGCTTTTTTTAAGTTTAATATCACAACCAACGCACATAAGTTTTTGCTGTAATGTAGACACATTTGAATAACAGGATAGCAATAAATATTCGAGTCGCAAAAATTATATTATTAACTGAGTAGAGTAACGCATGAACGACTATTGTTGACAAAAAACAAATGAAGATCGCGAAGCTAGATGGCATATTTACTAACAAGAATTGAGCACAAGAAATAAATGAAGAGCGCAAGAGACGCTTGCAATAATTAGAAGTTCGCAATAAGTAGTAAGATCGTTAAAGTTATCTTAGCGAACAAATAAAATAGCGTTCAGGTGAGAATAACACAGGCCGACAAGATTCCAGAACCAGAAACCAGAGTATACTTTTCCGAAGGTCTTTGGTGCGCTGAACAAGAATCTGCCCTCAGAATTGCTCCATCACGTCAGGTTTTCGAGATATCCTAAGCTGAAAGTGCGAAAATCGCGGTTTTTGCCTATATTTGAGGTTATGTAGCATAACGATTTTGACTTTTATTGCAAAATTACTTCCAGCATAACACTGTATAACACTGCGGACTTTATTCGGAAAATGACTTATACGACGACAGAAAGTCTCAGCCGAAGGGACTTTAGTTCACAACTTGATGATCCGTCACTTGGTTCACGAAAAGTTAAAAGTACGCGATTGGTTCGTGATTCGCGGATTGAGTTGACAGCGTGACTGCTGTCAACGTAGAGACAACCACCAGGGGTGATTCTGGGGTTTATATAAGTTGAGTTCTACATGTTAATGATGGGGACAATGGGTTTATACCAAAAGTCACGTACCGTGCGAAAGTGGGTACTGTCACGTGTCGTGCAAAAGTGGGTACTGTCACGTACTTCACGAGAAATACGAGCGACTTTCAATATTGAGTCTTGAATGACTCCCGCGAGAAACTAATAACTTCCGTTCACGACAAAACTTCTCTGAAATATAATCGTCTCTTTCGACGATGTTACAGGGATGATCACGTGCGATCTCAATTTTGATTTGAATGATTCAAGTGGGTGACTAATTTGCGAGTTTCCTCGGCCGACACTCTCGGCAGCCGGTCATCGCCTCTCTTGTTCTCGCAGGAATATGAATTCTCTTATGCTAGACTTAACTATGGCCAACGTATTCAGTCAGACGCTTGTGGTTACAGTAGGGCCTGACTATGTACATGTTGTTCCACTTATGCATTACTTGTTGTACATTATCAGATGACTGATATGTGGAATGCGTTATTGAAATTATTATATTAGTTTAAACACATGTTTGTACTTATACTCCTTGTATTTAGATTTGACTTCAAAATTGTTATTGTTTAAGGCATTAGTTTTATAAGTTCACTGACGTGATAATAGGAATAAGTATGATTATTTTATGTCGGTAGAATCCGATATTGAATTCTTTCATTTACCAAGCTTCGTTAAGTTGTCGGTACTCACCGAGTCTTCTGTGTACCCATGGTAACTCACCTTTTGTCAGCTTGCGCTCTCCGCTTTATCGTTGATAGTGTAGTTACCATGAGTAGTCACACGGGTGAGGAAATGCGGTTAGTGCGCCTAATTATACATGAGCAACTGTCACTTGTTTGTTTTAAGGTAGGTTGGACAGCCTCTTGTTAGGCGTGGTAGCAAAATTTTTTAAAAGTTACGGATGTAACATTTCTTTGGAAAAAATCGAGGATGTAAAGGAATTAATGCACCATTTGAGTTTGAAAGGACAAAATTTTGACGAAAAGTACGATATGATTTCCAATAAACATAAACATCATTATTAGAAAAAACTCTTAACTATGATTATCTGTAAAATTTCATGCATAAACTGTGCTAGATTTTCAAAAATTTCGTATTATGGTTGGCCGATTACCTTCAATCGATAGCCAGCATTCATTGCAAATACCTTGGGCGCACTTCTTTATTTATCGTCACCATAGCTAGAGAAATTAAGCAATCATGTTGAATTTTTATTTTGATACCCTTAAATGTTTGCAAAATAAGGCGACGTTAAAAGTTTCGATCAATTTCCAAGAGTTTATTGAAATTTTGTCTCTTGAAGTTTTTTGTATAGATTATCAAAACGTCATTAAACAATTTCACCACAGGATCATATCAGTAGAAAGCGCTCAAGCCTGAGGAACGCTTCTACGCAAAAATCGTCTCAATCCGACAATTATTTCCAAAAATATGACGAGTTGATTATTGCGTTGCAAATCAATTCGTCGTATTTATATTTGTCGTTTAACTATGACTGACAAAAGACTGTCAGGGCTCAGCTTATTGGCAATTCAGAAAGATCTTCTGAACTCACTATCTTTCGAAGATGTAAAAAAAGAGTTCGCGAACGGGAGAGCGCAAAAGAAGTTCTTGGAATAAATTGTTACGCTTCATATTCTTTATTGTAAGCACAGTAATAAATTTAGTTTTCAAAACTTTCACCTTATTATTTTGTATTGCTTCATTTATTCACCCCATTTATTTATTTATTTACCCAAAGGGGCCTCAAAAAAAGCTGCAGCTCTCGGCCGCGATTTGCCTTAATCCGGCAGTGCGTGATAGGACAAAAGCAATACGCATGTAAGCGGAAATGAGTTTCGCTTTGCACGTTTCGCGAAGAAGCACGATCTCTTTGCGGTTGTATCCTCCATATCTGCTGGCCAAACATATGGGCAATACCATTCCTTATTATTCCTTGCTGGTTTTTCTCGAGAGTCCTTTTATATAGAAAATTTGAATGTCATTAGGAATATTCTTTTCTTGAACTATTACCCACTTAAATTGATTCAGAAGGATAATGAAATTAGAATTGAACATATTGAAAGCAAGCTCAATAATAGTTTAGTTTCAGGTACTCGAGAATATATAACAGATATTATTCCATTTAATACTATTTTATCACACCTCCATCATAAGTGCGATTTGAGTGCCTCCAAACGAGCACTAAAACAGTATTTCTAGGCCTAGACCTTAAGCCTGCTTACTTACGATTCTAGACTTATAAAGTAATAACATGCTGTGATCTGATTGACGAACGATCAACTTTAGAACACTTCTTTGGCCGCTGAGAGATTCACATTATCGCCACATTATGGCGCTGTCTACACACCACATAAAAGTTTAACAGTTGACGACAGTCGTTCGGAAAAAGTTGAGAGATGCTAAATTCGCACTTATGATGCGTTGTAATGAAAAACATTGTGTGATACATGGCCCCTGATCGGCACTTTTCCCTCGAGTAAAATTGGAGTACTCGCCAGAGCGTGGTCTCGACTACAGTCCGGCGCCTCGACTCAGGCTTGAACTTTAACTTTACATTTACCAAAAAAGTGCCGCTTCAGGTCCTTGTATCAAAATGTATACAATAATCACTTTTGGTAAAGATCCTTCAAATATATTTGGAAAAAGTAGTGTAGCTTACAAAATAACTCATAAAATTTGTAAGATGACTCACGTGTGACAAACAGGCATACTTCTTAATACGAGCGCAGAAAAACGTGGAAATTGCGTGTGAAATAACGTCTAAAACGTCTAAACGAAAATGTTGAAATTTTACACTACGAAAGTAATGAAGTTGAAAGAGAATTGTTGGAAATGCTTTAATTCAAAGAACAAAGAGAGTCATCTATCAATTTAAAAACTTATTTAGAGAAATTGAATAATTGGTATGATAGTATAATCAATTACATTGAGCAAAGAGTTTTCATGAATTTTCCCTCCTTCTTCTTTTCATATTAACTTGAATTGAGTTGATTGCCTTTTTTTTGTTATATTTGCAATTCGTAACTCATTTTGGGCTCAGTTTGTATTTGTAATGAGAGGTTATATATGAGGGCATGTCAGGCATTTAGTTTGAGTCTTCCGTCAGCTCTCACGGGGATAACATCCTCGTTTCCTCATGAGTATCCTCAAGAACTTTTTTTTTAATTTCCAAGAATTTGGTGATTTCATATAAGCATGGTTGAATAAGGAGAAACAGGTCAGACGGTTCCCAGACTAAAGAGTTTTCAATACTCTTGGCAAAAAATTAAAATTTCTCCAAAAATAGTATGCGACGTTTTGAAAGCTGTACAGATTTTCTCATAAAGCTAATAAATCATTATAACAACGAAGATTGAAAATTTTAGAGATGTATCAAAATATAAAAGTTGCAAGTGCTCGTATAAAAAATTCAAATCAAAATAATAATTTTGATTCGAGTTCGGAGGCTCATCTCCGTCTCATCTCCGCTTCCATGTTAGTCACACGGGCACTGACAATTGTATTTGCTGTCGGTGCTCGTGTTACTCAAATGAAGGCGGAGGTCTTATTTGTAATAATGATTTATTAGTCTGATGAGAGAACCTGTACAGGTTTCAAAACGTCACATGCTATTTTCGAAGAAATTTTGATTACTTTCAATGAGTCACGAAAACTCTTTAGACTGGAAGCTGTGGTGGCCTTTGTCTCCTCATTCATCTTAATACCTATCCAGACGTTTAATATTACGAAGGATTCACCATCTTGTCCGTTCTTCACTTAATAAGCATTGTTCTTTTAGTCAGTATCTATAATCTTTAACATATTAGTATTATAACTCAAACTACATCATGTATTAAACAAGTGCATACAGCCAATGACGACAGCGACATTGATAGCACTTCTGTCGCATTTCAAATATGTGAAAATATCGGGAGGGAAACGTGGAAAATCAGAAAACTGAATACATTATTATCAAAGGGGTATGACCTCTTATAATTATTTTAAATTTAATCTGTACGGACTGAGGAAGTAGATCACTATATGTACTGTATACCTTTCAAAAGGTCAAAAGTGGTCTAAAAACATTGGATAAACTTCCAGGGACATGAAACTGAAATTCATATGAAAGTCGCTCAAGTGTCAAGTTTGTAATCTATAGTTGTATGTTATGTAACATGTTACTTACTGAAGTTTCCGGTCAGATCTCCACTTCCAGTGAGCCTTAATAGTAGAATTCTGGCATCAATCTGGTACTTTCCATGGAAACTGAGCTTATCGAAACTGACTTTAAAAGTGAAATCAACGTCATCTACATCTGCTTTTAGCTCTCGAATTTTGAATGAAGATGGCCCGCTAACCTGAACATTGAGAGAATTAAATCATTATTATTCAAATTATGCGTTTCTCAAGGTACATCATCAATTCTACAATCCGGAACTATCAGCATAAGGCTTACTGAGGGCATACTGATGAAGAATATTATGATTACGTATAAAATACTCTAAGATTATGTAGTTGTGAACTTGTGGTTGAAGTTTCTTTCGGATAATGAACGATACAAATCATTCTTTAGTGCTATTTTTGTTGCTGTATGAAATAATTTGTTTATGTAATCCATATATAGCATAGAAGTACAAAAATCAGATTTCGAATGTGAAAAACTTATCATGTAAGGAGGGAAACCCAATACTCCCCTAACCATGCGAACGATATACGTATCTGTGTCTCCCCAACTGCAATATGAAAAATGCTTCACGCGCAAGTCGAAGCATGAGATTTACTTAATTTCCATTCAGGGCCCTTGTTCAATTAACTAAGAAAAAATGCACCAATTCCCGTGAGTGCACCAACTGCCGATGTCATTATTCTGAATGGTAGTCGCTCCCACAGGGACTCTTTTGTTCAGGGTGCTGCAAATAATTTGAATGGAAGCACGAAGATGGATCGGCGAGACGGTCGACGTCTTGAGTGGACGGATCGGCTCATCAACATCCAGGTTCCTTCTAAGCCCCAAGATCCGGCTGAAATGGATGACGCCCTTCGTAGGGATTTTTCGGAGGAGTCCGACCTGTGGACTATTAATTGTTCAGTTTGTGATGCGGCGAGAGCTTTGGCCGATTCAAATCGAAGGGTAATGCCGACAATACATGAAAAGACCAAAAGGCGCTTGCATATACTGAACAAAAAGATTGGCTGGGCTAGACAGAACGCTTCCCGTATTCAGTGTGTGATTGACTACAGAACATCTGTTAAGCCTCTCACGGTAAGTGTCGAAAAGTTCGCTGAAGAACTGAGGATCCACCGTCACACATTTAACAAGTTAAAGCTGCTGACTATCAAGCAGCACATTGTTGACGAAATACGGGTGTTATCTGAGGCAAAAAGGAAAATACATGAGAGGGAGGGATTGGTCAGGGAGAATCAACAGTTTTTCGCTAACCCATCGCTCCTCTCCAGCGATCTCCCTGTTAATGTCAATAAATCGATTACGTTCAAGTAGGTAGAGACTTTTCGGAGAGAGATTTACAAAGTTCAACACCCATTATATGAAGACACTGAGAAGATCATGCGTCTAAAGGAGCTGTGCGACAACCTCATACCGTCCGAGTAACAATGTCCACCCAACACTGGTGAAGAGGTGAAAAAAGCACTGAGGTGCACGAAGAACTTCTCCGCTACCAGACCAGATGGTATTAAAAACTTCTGGTGGAAGAAGGTTACTTCTACACACCAAAATCTGGCCCGGATCTTTACCTTATACATAAAGTCGGAATCGCCCATTCTGCTGTGGCTGGTGTTAGGACGCACTGTACTCCAACCGAAGAAAGGCGACTCGTTCAACCCGAGGTACTACAGGCCAAAAACTTGTTCAAACACGTTGTATAAAATCTTTACAGCTATCCTGAACGACAGGATTGTTCATACAGCTGGACCTGTACAAAAATCTACAAACAACGTGAGTCGAAAAGAGGTGTAGCAGGCTGTCGGGAAATCCTGCCAATCGACAGAAACATCTTCAAAGACGCTGCAGCCTACAATCGCAATCTGTCGATGGCCTGAATTGATTACACTTGTATACAAGGGTCGTGCATATGGGATGTGACTAGGTGTTTTTGGTCACCTTTGGATAACCGTCTGCACCAAACCCGAAGTCAAAGGCCCTTCTCAAGCAAATTTCCAAGATTTTCATATGTCTCTTTCATATGAAAAGAAGGGGCTATTGGTACTGAAGCGAATTTGTTTCCATCATGTAGGAGGACAGCTTTTGAACAGAACTTTGCTGAATCAATGAACAACCTGAATTGATATGCATCGTAATTTTGCGTCCTAGAGTCTCCTTCAGCTTAGGCATGATCGTACAGTACATCAGTGAATCTGATTCTTCAAAGAGTAGGAAGAACTCATCTTCTAGATGTCTGTACCACGAAAATATGATATTTGGAGCCAATAAATGATTTTTCTTCAGCCTCGATCCTAGTAATTCTGCCTCTTACTCAGAAAAATATAAGACCCGAACCAAATCATTTAATGCACACTTAAAAAGAGGTTTCGGTCTAGGCTATCTGTTAGGAGAAATTAGAACATAAGTGATTATAGACATAAGCATTCCCCTAAACAATAAGATTAGGCTCCGATACACTGAGAAGATCCAGAAATATTCGGAGCTGAAGCAGAATATCCTGACCGTGTGGAGGGTAAAGAAAGTCACTATCCACCCGATCGTGATCTCCTCTACTGGGAACGTTCATGCGAGGTGCGTACAAATCTTGGAAGAACTAGGAGCACGAAATTCGCTGCACTCAATCCAGACGGCGATATTGTTAAACACGTGCCGCATCGTCCGGAATTTTCTGGGCGTAAACAATGATAGCGGCTAAAATCGCCTTTTATGGCCATCCCGCGTACACGGTGAATGACTATTAT
>JAUMHM010110168.1:0-21570 GCA_032362435.1 Melikaiella ostensackeni
CGCGAATATTATGATGAGAATGTATTCCTTAAGGCCGATAGAGATTTGAGTAAATAAATTTCCTTCTTCATTTGAATCAGGAACAACTTTAGTAATTTGTACATGAAGAACATGTAACACCGATCACGAAGCGCGACGACCGAATCGCGCGCCCTAGGACCGCTCAAACTTGCGAGCGAAGCGAAATGCGCGCGATGAGAATGTGCCCGCGAAGCAGGCAGATTTTTTGTAACTGGTTTATGCATTTCTTTCACTAACTGTAATTTTTGGACTCCATTTTCGAGTGCATTCAGTCTGGTGTCCACATGAGAAATGAGCTCTGCAATACGATGCACAAGTTCTTGAATTGTTTCAAAATCAATTTTCAAGTTTATCAACTTTTTATCTGCAGAACTCTCCTGAGTTCCGATCACCATATTATTGCTAAGCACTTCGGTTCGAAAGGAAGCTATAATACCATAGACGGTCCCAATTTTCTGTCGTATCATATGCTGAACTAAATTTAAATTTATTGCATCATTTGAATCTTGAGCTTCAGCCACATTGCACAGTTTTTTGTTTTCTATATCCTAATTCTCATCATTGTATGCTTTTACTGAAAAATAATTTTTCCGAACACCTTCTCAAACTTTTTAAAAAGAATTTCCTTAGTTAACCTATGTAGTGAGTGTTGTGGTGAACTCTTGTCGGAAATCCTGGGTATCCTCATCATAATAAATGCAAGTCTCTGATTGGTTACTCTTCTTGGCGATTGCTAGGTCGATGTCGAAGCTGTCAATACCGACTGATCGCCATGCGAATTAAATGTTCAAATGAATCGGAAAATTCCATTTCAACAATTGTTTTATGAATGAACATCAATTTTGACTACGAAACAACATCCTGGTAAGTAACAAAGATTGCTTTCGTTCTGTATTCACGAAAACTTTAGTCCTGGTTTCTTCCGTCATAGCGTGAGAATTTTAAGATTTTTCTGTTTCAGTCAGGAGTTTCCTGAAATCATTTTTTTTCTCTGATACACTTAAAGCCAAATGTTAAAAACATAAGTTAGTACACTTATCAATGTTAAAAATTACTAATAATTTTTATGTTAACACATTTTTTATGCTTTAATTCTAATTTTTCTTCATAAATCTACCAGGTGGCGATCACAGGGGTCTTGGCGATAACTAGACGTTTTACCTTAACTTGTTTTGTATTTGCCATTAATTTCAAAAAGTGTAGTTGGTTAATCAAAAATGTTGAGATTTGTCCGTCTGGCAGAAACTTATAAAAAATGGGCTGCTATAATGCAGGATTGAAATTCGAAAGAAGTAGCAATTTACAAAATGGTTGATACTTCAGGGTTGTTTTTTTATTCACAAAAAGAGCAGACAGTGCGTGGCTATCGGCCATTGCTTGAGACTCCCGTCGGATCGCGTAAGTGATTGATGTTAAAGGGGTTTCGTAACACGAACCGTGCGGCATTGTGGTAATTACCTCAGCCCGTAAACTGTTAAGTGTAAACAATCGAGAGCTCTCCTCTTCTACAGAGAGTTTACCTGACGTTTACTTTATCCTAATCAGCTTTGCGTAGGTGTTCAGTGCTGCTACATGTTGGATGGTTGCTCTTATAGCAGTATGATAATCCAAAGATATAAAGGAGAATTAAGAACATTTTTGATTTCGAAGAATAATCTTCAACTACATTATTTGGCTTTGTCTAAATATGTAATTCCAAGCCGTCTTTCGTAAACGAAATCATTATTTTTATATAACTGAAGGTATAAGAATGACAACTGGATAAGGATCAATTTTTCGAAATTCTCGTTTGACGGTTTCAAGTTATTTAAAATACTTGTGACTTTAAAGACTTTGCAATGCACAAAAATCAATCATAAACATAAAATAAATGGATCGCTAGCACTCTAAGGACCGTACGATGTAACACGGCTAGATTTGATGATATTCTGATAACTTAATATTAGACTGATTCGTTTCGATTTTCATCTTCATTGCATATATCGCCTCCTCGAAATCAACATCGTCGATGGATAGCGAGGGACATTGAAAATTGAAGAACTTCAGGAAATTTAACTCTGACCACTATTTCCAAATGAGGGGGGGGGGGGCAGAATTCAAACAGTCGCACCATCGTCCGCCATCCTTCACCGCCACCAACCCAACATCGCTAACCTCTCCAGTTCAATCGTAGCTAAGATGCCGAGAGTCTGAATTGCTCAAGACCAGCCCGCACAACCATCGTTGCGAAGTGACGTGTCACTTGAGGTTTTTATACGTAAATAACATGAATTACGTAACTTACGCATAAAACTGTAGAAAACCGGTAAATTACATGGTGAACGTTAATGGTCTGCTAGAAAGTAATCTTACCGACGGGACATGACGTCACTGTATGAGTCAGTTGCGAAAGTCAGGTTATGTTGCCCGTAATTCACATCGTGTAGGAAACTAAAGGGGTAAAATACCTGGTGAATTACTGTAGAAGACTACGTAAATTACGTAGAGTGAATTATGTTCCCTACCCTGCTTACGGAAAAAAATTATATCCTTGACATATCCTTAGGATATCCCGGCAGGGCATCGGATATCTTCAATAATGTCTTCAAAATATTGCGGGATATCCGTGGCATATTCAAAGGATATCGAGATTTCCGCTTCGTAGGATATCCGTGAAATATCCTGCGCGGGATATATGCAATTTTGGAAATTGAATCCAATATTTCTGGAATGCATATAATAATATGTGAAATATGTGGAGTGCCTGAAAACATACCTACAAAAATTCGTTTGACAAAAAACCGCTTCATGAAAATTTCGAATATTCGTTTTTCCCGAATTCTATCTTAGTATGATCTTAAAAACCTTTAATGCAATCGATTTTTATTAACACTAATAGCCAACTTTGAATGAAAAACAAGTAACTTTCTCAAAATCTGAGCTGGCTGTTATATTCCATCTAACCTCCGAATTGCGCAGTTTTGAGATCGCAGTTTTCACTATGAGTATAAAGGAAAAATCAGTTTTTATGTCAAAAAAACATTAAATTTGTTGTGTACCTTGTTGGTTCACATGATACAAATGAGAACAGATTATGATCTGGCATGAGCATTCGAGAAATGGTTTATTTTTGTTAGAGCATCACTGATTTTTGCACGATCGTTTTCGCCGGCTGACACACCCTGACAGAAGTGACTTTAGAGCGGACTCGGAGATTATTTCACTTTATAAAGTTACAATTCATACAACATCCCCAGAAAAATACTTGATATTGTTGAATTATTAGATATTCTGCTCAAGCGATTAAATGTACATGTAATTTGCAGTAGATATATCTGCATTTTTGGGAATATACCAAATTATTGAATTGGAATATCTTGGGGACATCCTTGGAATATGAAATTGGGAAATGATGGAATATCGTCAAGATATTCATTTTATATATTCATTAATTCAATATGATACGGTTTAGATATTTATTTTATGAAATTGGTCCTTCAAAGTGCAAACTCAAATTCTGTCGACCCTGTGAGTCAAATTTATTGACTACGCACTATACCAGACTATTAGTAGAGCAACATTGTCATTAGTTACCGCTGAGCCTATTATTTAAGGTTGCATATGCATCTAGTTAAATTTTGTGTAGTTTCAGTTGACCTTGAATGTCAAATTTGTTTATGCATATTGTTAGTAGACCAAAAATATTGTCATTAGTTACCGATGAGCTTACTATTCAATATTCACCCACCTTACGCCCTATACAATATTGTTAATAGAGCAAGGTTTTTCAACCCCTTATTTTTCGAATTAGTTTTTGAACCCTCACTCTTGTGAAATTCAGTAGTCGCCTCGACCCTAACCTCTTATTCACGACCACGTGGAGCGTCGAGAAAAGAATCACTTCAAGTTAATGTAAGAAATTTTATGAATTGGAAATTCACGTTGTTTTAAAAAAATCTATGAAATGTAACAAAAACTCGACTTCTTTTTCTAGAGGGTACTCTGAATTGTCATTCAAAAATTAAAAGTTAAATTTGTTCTGAAAGAAATTGTGAAGAAAATCAGTCCACATATATGTTGAATAAATCATATTGTGTAATTGCTACTTCAATTGTTCAAGTTATTATTCCTGATGTCAAGCGAATTGCTTCCTTTGCGAAATATCTCATCTACCGCTTTTATGAGTCATTGAGCTAGCTGGATTTGAAGATAAATTTGAAGCGGTACATCGTAACCTCACTGTTGTCGTTCTTGGTATATTAAGTTTGAAATCTGAAACTGAAAATTATGATTATTCCGGTTCTCGTCGGGATTTTGCTCTGTTTATTGTTAGTTTGTCGTTTCTGACTCAAGAAAGGTCTAATGCCTAACATGAATTAATTCGAAGGATGAAAACCTATGTTAAGGTGGCGGAGGGATATTATTTCATCTTTGACAAAGGGGAAATAATATTAAATACTATTTATCGATGTATATTAGGCATATGTAAAAATCATTTCTCCTTTCACTAGAAAAAATGAATTTTTTAATTATGAGAATGACAATTGGATAAGGACCACTCGAGTTTTTCCCCTTTCACACAGAGAGGAATTTTTCCCTAACGTCTTTACATCTTCAATGTAGAGTTCTTGGAGAACACATGCTTTTATAATTTTATCCGAATTTCATACTTGAAAACATATCGCAGCAAACTATTTTTGTTCATCCTGTAAAATTTAATGTTGTTCCTTATCCAGTTGTCATTTTTATCTCCTCAACTTTACTGCTAAGCAAAAACAAATTTTCTAGAATATTTGAACATATATTTTAAAAATGTGAAAAGTTTCACCTCTAATAGTCAAAGCATTAGGGTTTTAATTGATGTACCAACGCTGAATATGGAGATCCAATAGCCTTCATGAAACAGTGAGAAATGTTGAAAAGTAGAGGCACTGAACAAAGAGACCATTGGAAACTTTAGATTAAACTTTATGCTGCAACTTTAAAATCCACTTTCTCTCTTCATTACGTAATCCACTATTTGAGTAACTGATCAACAATATGGAGAGAAATTTTCAACTGCATAAAGTGGAACGAAACGGCTTTGAAATATGAATCAAATAGTCCTACTTTCCGGTACTAATTATTAGGGTGATCCAAAAATCGCGGAGCTTGAAAAATTTAACGTTCGTTTGGAGATTCTTGTTCCATTTGAAAAAAAGAAAATCCATAAGAATGTGTAATCCTATCGGATGAAATCTTCCATTTCTCTCATCGAGGTCAACGGTTAAACTCTAGATATTTTCATTGTTTTTGTGCTTACAAGTTAATGTTCAAAACAATATTAGCCTATTTTGATGATAAAATTATTAGTCTTGTTCAATTTTATAAAAAAAATTTAGAAACATATTTTCACATAATTTGCTTTTTCTTTTCATAATTAAGACTTTTAGTGTACCTAGACTTGTAGATATTTGCAGTATGAACTCATTGGTATCATGTGAATTGCTTTCATGTTTTTAAGCCCGTCTTCATTTATCTTTAAATAACAATAACTATATTAATAAAAAACATTCATGTGGTACAAATGAATTTGCATCGAAAATATTTACAATTCAATACACTAAAAGTCTAAACTATTAGGAGAAAAGTAAATTATGTCAAGAAATGTCTTTAAAAATTTGTGTCTATGAAATTATACAACACTTTTAAATTTATAATGAGAAAATAAGCTAATATTGTCCTAATCATTCTTTTGTGAGCACGAAATCAGCAAGAATATGTGAAGTTTATCGTTTGTCCTGAATGAGGAAGTGGAAGCTTTCATACACTAGGTTTATATTTTTGTAGGGATTTTTTTTTAAATGGAACAAGAATTTCCAAATGCGCATTGCATTTTTCAAATTTTGCGATTTCTGGACCAACCTACTAATTATTCATAAATAGAAAAATGGTAATGCTCTAAAATATTTGCATTTCTCTAGGTTGTATAAACATGTTGTGTACAGAGGCTTCCGCTTGTATATTTGGGTTATATGTGGGTGGCCAAGATGTGCATACTAACGCTTGTAAGGATCGTTCCAGAATCCAAGGATCCGTTTGACTTCGGAAAATTAGCCTGCTTTGGATTGCAGAAATGGCTAACTCTCGTTACCAATGCAGAACCGAGAAATGCTTAATTGATTTTGAATAATTATCACGTGAATTACAAATTTGGACTATCAACATAGCAGCGTATTTAGATTCAACTAGCTGGAAAAACAGCAACCTTAGTACTGAAATTTGAGAAACTAAATTCCGAATAACTCAAAATTTAAATTATATTTTAACGTCCAACATTCAAATTTAACTAAAAAATACTTGGAAATTGAAAAAAAACAAATATCTAGCGAATGAATTTGGACAACATATTCTTAAACGTCTCAGTTTAAATAAGAAAAAAAAATAATAAAGGAACAGAGGAAAGAAAAAGAAGACAACCTGCAAATCCACTTACTTCTTTTTTTCTCTCGTCTTTTTTTCTTTTTTTTCTAATCACAGTCAAGAAACATTTACAGAAATTCTACAAACATTTCGGTGCTTACCCAACACCTTTTTTAAGGCAATGAAAACATATTTTTTAACATGTCTCTTGGTCTTTTTCACATAATTTAAGTTCCAATGTCTTTAATGTTCATTAAAAATGTAGTTTTTAAATGTGTATCGCATACTCTTCAAAAACTTATTCGGATTAATTATTTCAATGGTACATACCATTTCTTTAGTATGTCTTGAATATATGTTTTCAATTACAAATTGATTTGCTAACCAATTTTAAATGACTCAAGAATTTCAATCAATGCACATATTTCAGAAGGTATCCAAGATTGAAGAAAAATTAATTATACTCATGTAAGTTTCTTAAATCGAAAGTTAGAACACCAAATAACTACGCCTATAAAACTTGTAATCGTTGTGTCCCATAAACAGAAAAGCGAAGATAATAGTGGAAGAAAGTAAGGACAAAATTAAAGCTGAAGAAGATAAAAAAATGCAGAATGATTCTGAAAGAAATAAGAAATCATTTTGGAAATGAGCCACGAAGATTAGGAAAGAAAGTACTAGCACTACGTTAGTCGAAATTGAGAATACTGATGGTAAAATGGTATGGGTCATGTACAAAGCGAAAGTTTGTATGAGTGATTTTCTCAAGAAATTGCATGGAAGTCAAGCCATGGAGCATAACAACTGTAACATAGAAGAGGATACGTCAGACCATCCCGTTGTAGGTAGCGAAATAAGAAACGATATCTGCCACATTATATCCGTAACTAAGAAACTGAAGATTTAAATAAAACTGAACTAAACATCCGGTGGCGGATATCTATGAACATGTGCGCCGAAAGCGGCGAAGATCCAAATGATTGAAGAAAGGCGATTATCATTCCACTCTACAATTCAAAGGGTGATAAAGGTAACTGTGTGTACAAATTATGAAGCGATTGGCCTACTAAGTACAGTAGGAAAAATATTTATTAAAATACTTATTGGTAAGGTCATGAGAATAAGAAAGAAAGAATCTGAGAAGTCCAATGTGGATTCATGCCAGGCAGATCATGTGCGGATCAGATATTCAACTTGATACAAGTTATAAAAATAAGTTTGAGAGTAAACAAAAAAGTTTTCTGTGCATTTGTTGATCTGGAAAAAGCTTTCGATGAGGTGAATAGATCTAAACTTTGGTCAGTCCTATACGAGTTTAGATTGAACGGCTGGCTTCTAAAAGCAATAAAAGCAATATAAAATGGTAGTAAAGCGCGCGTAAGAGTAAATGGATAACTGCGCGATTTGTCTGATATTAAGCAGGGCGTTAGGCAAGGCTGTGCTATGTCGGCCTAGATATTGAATATATATGTTACGGCTGAAGTCCGATATTGGATAATACTAGGTTTAGCCGGCTGAAGCCAGTTACTACCCTTTCCCTCCTATAGAACTCACCACCTTATACAACTAGCTTTAGCCGGCTAAACCTAGTATTATCCAATATCGGACTTTAGCCGTAACATATACATGGACACATGTCTAAGAAGGGCTCTCTCAGACGAAGAAGGTGTTGATCTCAAAGCAGTGAAATTGCGCGGACTGGCGTTTACGGATGATGAGATTGTTATGAATGGATGACAGGAAAAGTTGATGATTTCGTGTATTTCGAGAGTTTGTCTACTGCTGACGGAAAGACAGATGCAGAGATATACAGGCGTACAAGCAAGGATAGAAAAACTATTGGCAATGTACGAGCTATTACTAGAAGTAGAAATGCAACGAGTAGAGCTGAAATATATAGAAATATATAATTCTGTGCTTGCATTTGCTGTATTTTGTATGGTAGCGAGAATTGGACGTATCAAGAAAAGGATAAGACTGAAGTAAACGCTGTTGAAATGATGTTCTTGCGGAATATGCGCGGTAAAACGGTAATAGACAAAGTCAGAAATGAGTGTGAGGAATGTGTGAATGAGACTCTAAAGCAGAGAGATATAAAGAGTTATAGAAACACAACAGCTTGCATGAAAAGTTGTGTTGGTGTAAAGAAAGCAAAATATGTATGCAAGGATAGGGATATATGGAGGAAAATTGTTAATAAGAAGGAGAGTGACGCCTGAATTGAAAGTTTTTGGATATTAATAGACAATGATCAAGTCGTGTCTTTGTAACATTTTCTGCTACTGTCAATTATTTCGAGTATTACAAAATGAAAACCTAAAAATCTGTTCATTCAGATGAAAAAGGGGAGGAAACTCTTAGCAAAGCGTATTATATAGATTTTGTCAGAAGAGGAAATCAAAAGGGTCTCCTTGGATTTGCTTTATCATCCAGATAAATACTTCAAACCATATTGAAATAAGTCCAGCATAACAATTTCTCTACTTAGATATTTTATATTTCTAACAGGTACAATATATTAAATTTTATATTATCTCCCGCAGAATCCGATTCACCATCTTCTTCGGTGTAGATATTGTATAAAGTGTGCAATTTATGGTAAAAAGTAACAATTTGCTGATGGCTGCTATGAAAAAGGAAGAAGAAAGCGGACCATCATGCAAATTATATAACTCACCATATGTAGATGTGGTGGGTCGGTTATGCGAGGAGTACTTCATATCCTGGCATAATGCAGCAGGCTACGACGCACGTTACGTGGCACGTTTGATGCGATCATTTATAAATACATCCGAGCGCTATTAATCACGCGTTTCAACGGTTCGACGAACGCACTAATTGAACGATTCGATACGTTCCTCGGATCGTATTGATCCTTCCCATAGTCGCGACCGGTAATGGGAAATCACATTTGAATTCGACTCTTATTATATCGACCTGAACCCTTTCAACGTGCCGGATTAGTCGATCGAGAGCGATTTGCATAAATGAATGTTTGCTACTTTCCATTAACACACTCTCCATAGAATCCACATTTGTGCCACTGCACTGCCCGCTCCATACGGGAATGCACGTGTCAATGCGCCAGCAAAGCTTTCATGCAAAGCATATTCAGCTTTTACAAATCGTCATTTAATGCCTTTCATTTATTACAAAATTCAGTTTAATAAAGGTATTGTTTTTTTCTACAGAACATATTTTTTATTATGTCTTTTATCAACCTGAAAAAACCATTCGATAAAGTAGATAGGGAATTGTTATTCGTGAAGCTCAAAAGATTAGGAATAAAAGGAATGATGTTTGAGGTGCTAAAAGCAATATATAGAAGAACGAAGAATGATAGGATAACAGGAGAAGGGACTGCAAATGCTTTGGAAATGAAAAGGGGAGTAAGAAAAGGATGTCCTTCAAGTGGTACATAGTTTAATATATTAATTGATGATATTTAGGATGGCTGGGAGAGAAAGAATGAAGGGGGGATAGCGATAGGGAAAAATAAGATATTTGCACTTAAATTTTTCAGTGACAACAGGTTACCAAAAATTTGTTTAAAGGAAGAGTAATGAGATCTGCGAAATGAGAATCCTTTTAGTTGGGGTATGAAAGCATGGAAAGCTTTAGGGCAAGTAGGAATCGGTGAAACTCTGGATTGGATATGTCAAGAAATCAGAAGAGATGAGGTTGAAAAATATATATAAGAGAAGTAATAATCAGGAGGGATCAAGAAATTCAGAGGAACTGAAGTAGGATAAAAAACTCTTAGTATTGCAAATTTCACAATGATGTGAAGAATGAATTACGAAGAGAAAAATATTGGAACAATACGCAAATAGAATATAGAGACAAGGATTAACGGGTTAGAATGCGTTGCGGAAATGTGGAGAAGGCGGGAAGCAAAGGTTTCAAAAATGTAAATTGTAGATTATGTGGGGAAGATGAGGAGAATTTAGATAATATAGTAATTTGCAGGGTAGAGAAAGGACTAATAAATAAGAGCTGGGTGGAAAAGATAAGAATGTGGATAAATAATAGCTGTGGAAGTGAAATCACGAAAAAAATTTGCTTAGCATTATCAGCGAAACCGAGCCGCAGTCTATGCAGATATGTGAGGAAATTTGAAAAAGTATCTAGAGAAACAGAAGGAAAAGGAACAAAGGAGAATGGAGTAAGAGACCAAATGTGTAACAGTTTTATAGTTAAAGTGTCATATGTAATTGTTTCAATAAAGTAGACATAAGCTCATACTATACGTTAAGTAACATATAATCGGAATGGTGCATTGTATATACATATATTCAAAAATCCGAGACTGGGTATGCATGTAAAATAAATTGAATTGCGCTGAAATAAATTGAGCATATTTTTTATTATTATCAATACGGGAATATGAGAGAGAGAGAGAGATACATAAAAATAAACCCGAGTAAAGTATTAAAGCTCAACTACGAAATTCTTGAAAATTAAGAAAACCAAAAATTCAACGATCAAATTTTAACAACACACCAACATTCAAAGCGCTTTGCAAGGCGATACGAAAAAAAATGGTCAACAAGTCGTAAGTTATGAGGCAACCAGGATGTTTTTCCCATATACCCTCTCAGTCTGTCGTTGGACGTTGAAGGTGAATGTAAATTTTGATTTATTCCGAATTTAATTGCTTAAAATTAAATTTTACTGGATTGGATCGGAGGTCATTTTGATTTCCTTTTTTCACCATAATGTCGTACTTCAAAAAAGGTTTTTAATTGAATGTAGTGGGAATGATACTTCACCAGAAAAATTATTTGCTCTAGATGAAACACTTGAGGATTTTAGTTTTCATGGTGAATTTTTTAACAAACAGCTCAAGCATACTTTAAATCAGTTTGAACATTCAATGCTGAATTTGCTGATTTAGAATGTTTTCAATTATGTTAATTTTTTTAAATTTTACATTGTTCCAAACTTTTGTTTATAGAAATTGATTGCACATATGTAGTGGATACTAAAATGGCTAGAGATTTTATAGTAACTAAAGATTTTCTCAAAAAGAACCAGATTCGAAATATAATTTTTCTTTCAAAAGGTAACTTTCATTATTTTATTTGGAAATCTGAAAGCTAATACATTATAAATGAATAAATAAATTATTCAATGGAAAAAATTTTCCAAAAACGACAGTCATGCGAAAAAGGGAGTTTTTCATTGAAAAAATCATTATTAATGTTTATTTATGCATAATTTAAAGAAAAATTTAAAAAGAAAATTGAGTGTTCTCACATTTTAATGAATGAAATACAAAGAAACAAATATAAGAGTATGTATTTATTTTTTCTAAACAAGTCAGTTTGATGAAAACTTTGGATCGAGCCACCTTGCACCTTTTTACTGAAAAAATACATTCAAAAAGTTAGGAAATATTGTGCAAATCTTTGGAAACTTTCGGAAATTTTGAAAATTGATAGAAATGTTTAGGGAAGTTTGAATATTTTACGGAACTACGGAATTAGTTAATTACGGAAATTTGTGAAAATTCTTTCAGCTTTTGGAAATCTGGGTAACTTTTGAAGGGTAATTATGGCTTGTCATGTCTTATTCAGAATAGATCGTATCATTATCTTATGCAAACTTTGAAAACAGACAACTTTTGGAAATTTTTCAAATTAATGGAAATATTTGGAACTTTTGGAAATCTGGAAAACTTTTGGACGGTAATGAAAATTTTTAGAACTTTCTAGACTTGTCAAGTTTTATTCAGAGTTGAGAACTTTCATCACATTTATGAAGTGATGAATGATCTTTTTCCATCTCACAGACAAAATTGTAGGCGACTAGTACCCTCCTCAAGATACAATACAAATCGATCATAACACTTTTGGTTCTGGCCTTATTTTCATACTTTCCTTTGAATGACCAAAGTTTGGTGGGACCGGCGTTATGAATGGACACTTCACCTCGAAAAAATTTCAGGCGATGAATGGAGAATGGATTTTTGGAATACAAGAGGTGTAAATTATCTTAAGGAAAAGCATGCTACAGTGCGCGTAAGGAAACTAGATATTCCATGTGAACCGGGAACAAAAGAAGAAGGGATGTGAGATAAAAAGGGTAGAAAATGGACTAGAACTTTGGTCATGAGTGGATGAATGAATCACGTGGTAGCTAGGGAGTCGGTTTGATTATGCATAAAAAAGCAAAACAGCATGTCAGAAAGTACGAATATGTATCACCTAGATCATTATAGGCGAGAGAGAAAGTAGGAATCAGAAGGCTATTTATTATAGCATGCCACGCTCCAATTGACGGTAACAGTAGTAATCTAAAAGAAGCCTTCTGGTACTCATTAAATGATTTAGTAGGTACTTGCGATCCTGGCGAAAGAATTATTCTAATCGGAGATGTGAGTGGCGATGAAGAACGGGAATTCACGCATGTGAGAAGTTATTCGTCAACAATGATTGATTAAGTAATTACAAACATTGAGCGGTGTAAAGAGATGAGCCAAATGAGGTTAGAGACGAAAGTGGAATCACATCATCAACCATTATGAATATGGCGAAAAAGTAAAATTAGAAGGCAACGGAGTAAAGCAGAAGTGGCAATAAAAGGGAAAAGTATGGACAGAGGAAGCAAAGAAGGAATAAGTAGGAAAGACAGAAAAACTAAAATTCGAGAACTTAGAGTGAATTGACGTTTGGGGTGAACTAAAGGGTAAAGTAAAGGAAGCGAGGAGAATGAAATTTATAAAGGTTAGGGGAAGGAGGGATGAGAACTAGATAAAAATTTGGTGGATACCTAATGCAAAAACAAAAAAAAGAAGTTAGAAAGGCATACAAATACTGGAAGATGAAAAAAAGGGATAGGACTTATAAAGTATATGCAGCGGTGTTAACGGAAAGACTAAAAAAGCAAGGTAGAAGGTGAGAGAATATTCCCAGAAAGCCAAGCAGGATTCCGGGCAGATAGAAGCACTGTAGACAATATGTACATTCTTCAACATGTAGTAGAGAAGAAATTGAAGCAAAAAAGAGGGAAATGGTGTGCTTTTTCTGTAGATTTGAAGGGAGAATTTCCATCGGTAGATAGGAATCAGTTTCTGGAGGTAATATCGAGAAGGAGAATAAGGAGATGTTTAATAGAAAGAGTAAGAGAAGTATATAAGGAAATCAAGAATAAAGTAAGAGTGGGCAAAAAAACATCAAAAGAGTTTTGGCCAGAATGAGGACTGAGACTAGGCTACCTGATAAGCTCACTGTTTTTTGCGGTATTCATTTCGGACATGGAAAAGGAATTTAAGAGGGGCGTGAAAGGGCAACTGGTCTCAGTGGGATGGAGGTTCTGGTTACTGACATATGCAGATGATATAGTATTGTTAGCAAGGGAGGAAGAGGTGCTGAGAAATTTTATGAGATTTGAGAAATACCTGATGGAATTTTTTTTTCAAGATTTTTGTTCAAATCAGTCAAGATGTTTGTTCAAAAAGAATGGGAGCACTAGGGAATGTGTGGACAGGGTGCATGAAAAATATATTAGAAGGACTTTAGGATTACACAGATGCACGCCGTGGTATATAGTGTTAAAAGAAGTAGATAGACAAAAAGAAAATAAGAACAGGAAAAAGGGCATGTAAATATAAGGAAAAAATATGAGAAAGTGGAGGTACAAGGATAGTAAAAGCTTTCTCAGAGGAGAGAGAACTGGATATGGGGAGGGGGGGGGGGGAGAATGGAAAAAGGAGAAAGGAACTTTAATAGGAATGGATGGTCAAGGAAATTAGTGAGAAGGGCATTTGAAAAAGGTATAAAGGTAGAGCATGAGCTGATAGAAAGAGATAGAGAAGTCCCACCGCAAGAAATAAAGAGTAAAATACCTGAGGCGAAATAAAATGAAAGATATGATTGGATAAGCGTAGAGGGAGTAGCAAAATATTTGGAAGAAAAAAGGTACAGATGATCTGAAAAATTAAGTGCACGTGTGAGATATGCAAATACAGAAGAATGGAATAAGTACAGGGTGAAGAGGAGGGAAGATTTTGCAAGCTATGTGAGAGAGGCAGAGCAAAATTAAAGCACTGGCTCAATGACTGTGAAAAAATAGATAAAGGAAGTATGATAATGGGAGAGATCCTGCATAAAAAATAGGAAAGGGAGATGGGGTGGATCAGCTAAAGAAATCGGAAAGGAAAAAGGATAGAATACGGGAGAAAGATGGGGGAATAGGTAGTCTTGTTGGTAATAGAAGTTATGACAAATGTCAAATAATTTGTGTGATGAAAGGATATATGAACAAAAGGCAGAAATGGTGGAAAAAAATAAAAAGAATAAAGCGAGCAATAATCACGTGGCACAGCGTGTAAAGCATAAGCGAAGGCAAAGAGTTAATGCGAAGAAAGGAATGTGAAGTGTAGGGCGATGCGTTGAAAAGAGGCGCTGGTAGAAAGCGATAAGTTAATGCGTTAAGCCACTCATTTAAAAGCGATAGGTTAAGGCAAGAGCGTAAGGCGATAAGTCAAAGTTTTAAGTCGAGGAAAGTAATATGCAAGAGAAAAGACGAGGTAATGAGTACACGCGAGAAGCACATGTGATTAAGACTAGAGGAGTGTAAAAATATGTAGCGAATGATGTAGTAAAAATAGTCCACATTTTCCAGACCCGAGTGGTCGAAAAAAAAACATTTCATTGTATCGAAAATACATTGCCCGAGTTTTCGAAAAATTTTGAACTCTCCAGTATCAGTTCAATGAAAAAGTTGATCACTTTTCACAACAGGGAACTTTTAAGTTCTACTGAACTGTCTTCCATATCTACTACTCTTGAACTCATTCCGTCGAATTTCATAAACCTTTTTACCATGTACGTTTAAGTGGTACATGTTTTTTAGGAATGTCTCGTTTCTGAATTCTTCCGATATTTTGACCTGTTTGAAATCTTTAGAGTAATGTGTTGAAAATGCTTTTCTTGGTTTTAACGTCTAGGACATAAAGTAACTTTTACGAGAATTTCGCAAAATCCCAGGGGTTTTGCATAGGGTCGCGCTCCATTTCGATTCTGTAACAGATAGGGTTCCCGCGATGGTAAGAAAAGCTCGGGATTCTAGTCACGAGCGCGGTTTACGTGACGACTATGTCGAGCTTCTACCCTCGCTTTGCCTCGTGCCTCCTACTCGACTTCCTGTAATGAAGGCACGCAACCAAAGGAGACAAGAGAATCTAATCAATAAATGATTGTCGCTCGAAATCTCTCGTGTTCGAGTCACATTCTTCCTCTCGTTTATATTTCTTTCGACACCTCGAGGCGTCCTTCACTCATTCAAACTGATTTTCACACTGAATTTTTCACTGAGTTACGTGTGATCTATTTCAAGCATAAAACCTTCAACTGAAAACATTCAGGAAATATTCACTTTGTTATACTGAGACTCAGAACAATTTTTGAACATTATTCAATTTATCATTTTGATGTTAAGGTTTTTGACTAGTGGGCGTAAATATATGTTTGTTGGACTTGTGACAGTTTTTGATCTACTAGTCGTTTTATTGTATGGAAAAGTTTATTGACCAAGCTCTCATCCATCGCCGCCGAACCTCTTCAGGGTACATATACCTGTATCTTTTAATAAACAGACAGCGGAGCAGCTGAAAAAAAGGAACTTAAACCAAACTTGGAGTTAAGAGAGATGAAACTTATTAGTAGTTAAAACGGGGAGACATTATAGAAATTATATGTATATTGTTAACTTATTATTATTAGTATTATTACTATTATTAACTTCTGGACACTACAAATGTTCCGCATATTCAGCAGTGGAGTTAATAACATAATACAATTACCATGGCTGCATGGTGGAAAGGAGTGCTGTCCATAATATAATTAATTTGTAACACTAAAAATTGTCTGCATGTCCAGGAGTGGAGTCTATAATATACATATAATTACTATAATGTCTCTCCGTTTCAACAACTAATAATTTTCATCTCTCTTAACTCCAATTTTTGTTTAAGTCTCCGTTTTTCTCCAACTGCTCTAATGTCCTTTTCTTAAAATATATATGTATTCTGAAGAGGTCCAGCGTCGCTGGACGAAAGCTTGGTCAATAAACCTTTGCATACATATAAAACGACTAGTAGATCGAAAGCTGTCACGAGTCCAACAAACATATATTATTCAATGTACTTTTCAGATATAATTTCAATCTTCAAGATGATAATAATTGATCTCTGCAAAAAAAGCATTTTATTAGGAATTTTGTATGATTTTTATTTTGAGGAGGTACTAAGCTATGTCAAGTTCAAAAATAAACATTGTTGAAAATGATCGATAAAGAAGAGGAATATATATTTTAGTTTAAAATTGTTTATTTAGCAATCGTTTTTTAGAGTTTTATGGTCTGGGTTTCTTTTTAGGTAAAAGTTGCAATTCCTATTTAATCCTGATGTTTTAGGGCTCATTCTATTGCTTGAAAGATTCTTCGCGAATCACTTAGGTACGTTTCTATTCAAGAAATTTCATTTGAAAAACATATTGTTCATTAAAATAAGCATTGTTTAATTCCTAAATACAGTTTTTTGACTGGAAGTGTATCAAAAAGATTTGTAGAGTATCTTTCGATAAATAAAATCAGCCCTACAACATTAGGATTGATTAAGAATTGCAAGTTTTACCTAAGGTGGAAGCAGAAATGTAAAACTCTAAATAACTATTTTAAATAATCAACTTCAACCTGAAATATTTTTTCATACATTCCGCCTGCAAATCTCTTTTGAAATCAGTTACGACTGAGTACGGGAATATTTTCTTCAATTTAATAAATTATTTTAAACATGCTCATTTTTGAGTTTGAGATAACTATAGTGTATCTTTTTAAGGTACTCGACGTATATGTATATTTTCATGGAAATAGTTCCGGAGTTGGACTTCTTTAACTTGAAGTCTGTGATTCGGCATGCAAAAAAAAGCTCTGAATGTTAAATACTCTCGGACACATTGAACGTATTAAAATTATTCAAAACAGATGTATTAAGTTAGTTTCAATAAAGATGTTGGAAATTCCTTCTTTTCAGAGCATCCTCTGTCTAAAGCAGCGCTAATAAGAATTCAAGTCTGTAAAATCTCCCGTAAAACTGAGAAAAAAATGAATGACTTATCTCTTGTAGTTTGGAAGATATGGCCTTCAGAAGTTATTTTTTAGTGAAAAAGTCTGATAATTTTTTTAATTTTAGTTTTTGTAAATTAGCTTGTGCCCTGTGCTTCGAAGATAAAAGTTGTACTTATATAAGTTGAAGGACACCTAATTTCCAGCAAATATAAAGATGAATGTTCTATGTATTCTGTCATACATCTCAAGTTATAGAGTACTGAATATGGGAAACTCTTTTTCACGAAATCCCATCAGGCATTGAGTAAAAGTAAAATAAGTTCATTTCAAGTTCAATCGATTAAAGTTCCTTCTTATTAACATTGTGCAAATTTCATCGCATTGAAATTCATTTCCTTTAAGTTTTACAGGGAATTGTACGTAGTAAGTCTTTAGATTGTATCTGAAAACTAAAAATATTCAAAATGCTTCTGCTAAGGCTGCTTTAAAAATTGGAACACACTATGGCCTATTAACGAATAACTTACATAGTATTGCAGCGGGTTTTCGCGTCGTTGCGTTTAATAGAACATTATTCTAACTAGAACCAAAACAACGGAATAAAAATTTTAATCATTTCCTTGATTCGTATTTCAATGTGAAAAAGTTTTATGTGAAAGGAACCATTCAATTTTTTGAAGAAAACCGGAAACTTGAGAAATTGCTTTTGATGTTCGGAATAGAAACTGGCGGAGATTCTGTAAAAGTTTGCATTCCGATACAATCTACGGATGAATTGAAACTTGAAAATGCGAAAGGTCGATAGAAGTATACCGAAGGTGTTGTCGCAAAAAAGTTTCAGGATTCTGGCATCCAGGAATTGCTACTGCTTAGGTTAGTGGCACATACACAAGAAAACTATAAAAACGCTTTGTTGCTGTGGTCGTTCTTAAACATCCAGGATTAAAAAAGAACGATAGAAACACATTAAAAAATTTCTAACGTACTAACGGGCATCATGTCACATGCGAGTAATTTTCCTTGCACGTGGTGTTTTGTTCCGAAGGATAAGTTAGGGATATATGAAGAATACAGAACTATTCATAATTGCTTGACAAGATAGTGAAGACAATCATCTACGAAGAAGTTCAAAAGTTGTACGCATAGTCTTATAATTTTTTCGAAAGATAGTAACGCGAAAATATCGGACGTAATTCCAACGCCAAAGCTTCATATCATGCTGGTGTTGTAAATGAAGTGTATCAACACATACTCATGGAGTTTGAAAATGACAGTCTCGAACTGACTAAAATGTGTAATGTTACTCGCGAATTTGTACACGGAAGTACTGCATTCGCGGGTAACACAGCTCCACAAAAAAATTTATCAGCCCCAGAAACCAAACTAGGCCTACCCTACGTTCTTGAAGTAGCTGAATCCGAATCCGGAGCCGGCTTGGCTCCATCACGTCACATTTCGTCCCTAATCTCAAAATAACATAGAAAATCGCTGATTTCAGGTGAAACATAATTCCCGTCTATGAAAAGTGGTCATATTCCACGTTTTCGAAGTCGCTGAGTACGAATCCGGAGCAGGCCCTCCAAGCCTCAATGCATTTTTCGTGACAAATTTTTTGGGCGACTTGGGTACGCAGTATCGGTACACGACCGCCGAGGGCACCACATGTGCCACAACACAAGCAAGCTTTCATGTCATTGATGAGCACACATTCACAAGCACGATAAATTTTCACGACGCGTGCTTGACGGAAGTGAGAACTGGTGAAAAACGCAAAAAAATTATACGAAATTAGTTGAAATTGATGGTCAGAATATTCATGAGAAGTATGTATCAATATTTTTGTAAATAGAAGTGAATTTTATATTCTACTATAGAAATGAATAGCCCTGATTTTTTGTGTTCCCAACCTCAAATTTCAATAATAAAAACTATAATTGTGTAGTAAAATATTTTATGAATAGGAAAAATTATGTTCTCAGATAAATATGGGAAAAACGTGCGTAGTTCTTTCTTGCCGATCCAAGAAAAGTCAATTTTCTCCAAAGTTAGGTTCAAAAGTGAGGCATTGCCACTCGCTATTATCCAGTTTAGAAGCTGATCCTTTCCTTTCTGAAGACTTGTAAAATGAAAAAAGTCCAATGGATAATTGGCAGGAAACCACAGCACAGGTTCGGCCCATTTCTTTGGATAACTAATATCTTCAATCCATTTAACTATAAATCAAACTGTCAATCTTGATATGGTTAGGCTGCTTTTAAACTCATCAATACGCTTCAAATTTATTAATGTAATGCAATACCTACCTCATTTAACACATTTTTCACTTTCCACAATATTATGATACATGTGATTGACTGTCATTGTACAATGAAAATTGTAATAAATATTCACGCTTACCGGTAAATAACAATGACACACAAACCTACCGTGCTTATCACTGACAAGATGTTTTTATTAATGTAGCAGATTTGGTGCCACCGGCGGTCGTGTACCGGTACTTCGTAGCCAAAACTCTGTAACAGGCAAATGCATTGAGGTATGGAGGGCCTGATCCGAAGTCGTTGTGGTTCTATGACGTCACAGTCCGTCCCTCAATAGAAAAAAAACGTGGCAAATTGGTAATTTCATGTAAAACATGCAAAAGTTTGCCATCATGTTTACATCCCACCTCCCTTGGTAATGACGTTTCTTCTCTTTGATATCGTGATGGAATCTTTTTACATGCTCTTCACTGTAATGACCCAAATTCATTGGAAAATAGTCAGTATGGGAATTTAATACATGTAACGTCAAGCTTATATTACATCCCATTTCACCAAAGTTCTGTATCAAATTTCTCACAATTCTTTCGTAATTATCACTCTTGTGGTTTCTTAAAAAATTTTTAACAACTTTTTTGAGGCTCAACCAAGCTGCTTTTTGCATTTTGTTCGTAGTTGTGATGAAATTCTGTTCCCTACACATTTTTAAGATTTGAGGTCCATCGAATATTTCTGCTTTTAATTTTGCATCCGATAGTCCTGGGAATTGACCTTGAAGATATATAAAACAGCTATCTTTTTCTTCTCAGGCTGATACAAACTGCTTTACCGTGCCCAAATTTTTATGCAGAGGTGGCACTAAAGCTCTTGCTGGATTCAATAGTGGGAGGTTGATGATGTTCTCTGATCCTGGATCAAAAGTTTCTCTGACTGGCCAATCAACCTTTTTATAATAATTAGGTCGGTTTCTACTATCCCATTAGCATAGGAAGCGTGGTTGTTTAACGTCACCTGATTGCTGACCCAGCATTATTCCCAATATTTTTATATCCCCACAAATCCGCCAATTGTGTTCTGAATATTTCAATTTATCCAATACTAAGTTGACATTTTCGGAATTCTCTCTTAATGTAGTTGAATTTGCTACCGGTATGGAAGCAAAACATTCGTATTGTGAAGCAAAATGGCTTTCAAACTTCCCTTACGGAAATCTATGAATAGTCTCCATTCGATGGCTCTGTAAATCCCTGGTTTCAATTCATCCATCAATCCCTTGATATCATGACAGTAAACTAATGAAGGCTCCTTTTCTTTCGTGACATATTTCCTGAAATCTCCTTCTCTATTCCTATAGTCAGATTCTTTCACATTTTTTTCTACCAAGTTTTCTTTTTTGAGTATAGAAACCAAGAATTCACTCGTTTCTTTGGGAAGTGCCAAATCTCTGATGTGAACGTTCAATTCTTCTTTTGAAAAAAGGTGTGGTTTCTTTTCTTTACTTCCTACATAAACTTTTCCGAAAATAAATACATCCAATTCCTCCAATGCGTTGCTCATCTGTATCGCACATCTTGATGGTTCTTATTACTGTCGAAACATCGACGTAAGCAATGCTTCTTTCATTTTTATTTGTTGAATCCAGTTACATCGTTCTTGCAGAAATAGCAATCCTCCTAACAAGTGGGTTCTGTCCATAAAGTTGGACATCTTGATTTCAAATCTTCAATATTTCAACTTTTATGCCAACAAGTCAATTATGATCTACAATAATCGCATATTTTATGTGGCACCCATTCTTTATCCTGATCAGCAATTGTGAGATCATAACAATCTT
>JAUMHM010110199.1:0-21567 GCA_032362435.1 Melikaiella ostensackeni
GTCGTTTTTTTTTTCCTTTTTTTTTTCATTTTCATATAGTGGAGGTGCTGGGTTGAGTCAAGCCAGCACCTCGACCTGAAATTTGAATTTTCGCAAAAAGTAGTGGCGCCAAAATATCGGCAATACAGCGAAAAAAAAAGCACGAAAAAAGCCCAAGATTCTGATACGAAGAAATTTGAGAATTCTAATTGTGGAGGTGATAGTTTTCTGGACCTGTAATCAATTATAATTTCGTGAATTGCTCAGTATATTCAATTTCATGATTAATTAATAATTATGTATTATGTGCTGTATCAATCCATTTGCATCGATGTTTCGAAGATTTATCAAAGATTGTGAAAATATGTACTAAGGTGCTGAGTTCAGAGACTATACATACGGTCCTGAGTGTTCATTTACTCATCGCTCTAAGTCCGGTTGAAAGTGGGTTTCAATAGCCCCCGTTGCTATGCCGACCAGACCCGAGGGTGGCACAGTTACGCGGGATGAGTGTACTGAGACGTCTGCTACGGCCGCTAAGACCGAGCAATAAAGTAAATTCGGTTTCAAAAGAGCAGCAATTTCAATATAATTTAGACCCTACTTTAACGCTAAAAGTGTTCCAAAAATCCCTTTTTTCCAAGTTTAGCGACGAAGTAGAGTATGTATTCAAACTACATCAGAATAAGAAATTCTTCTGTCGTTACAAAAATCCTATATATATATATATATAGGACCTTTGGAGTGACAGAAGACGTTCTAATTCCAATGCGATTTTAAAACATAATCTACTTTGACGCTAAGCTCGGAAAAAAGGGAATTTCCGGACACTTTTAGCGTCAAAGTAGGGTTTTAATTGCATTGAAATCGCTGCTCATTTGAAACCAAATTTAGGGCTTCCGCAGCAGCGACTACTAAAAAAGGAGTTATAGCCTCAAAGTAGGGCTAAATTTTCACTCGGGCATTTATGCCATTATTTTTTAAATTTACAAATCGGCATGGGTAGGTAACAGAAGGTCATAAAAGCTTTGTCAATGGCTAAATCGATGCACCAACAAAATTCAAAACCATAAAACTCAAGCCGCAGGTATGAAAACCATAAGGCTCAGACTGCAAGATCCAAGAAAAGAGGCCCAAAAATATGAAGGATATTTCCGAAACTTTTCGATTAAACAGGATTTTGAATACAACATGTCGTTTCATCGTTAACTATGATATTCCTAATAGATTAGCTACAATTTGATGAAGATCGCTTATTTTTTATCATTTTCTACACCAGTTTTTATCTCACTCTTAGTTTCATCTGAATAAGAAAGTTATAAGACTGAATTTCTTGCTGTGGACTATTACAAAAAGATATGACAATCTTCTTACACAGTTATTACATATAATCACATACGTATTTAAGTTCACAAATTAAATTTCACACAACATTTGTATTTCAGGTACACAACACGGGGGCTATCAAAATCTAGTTTCAACCGGATTTAGAGCGACGAGTGAGTAAATATTCAGGACCGTATATATAGTCTCTGAATCCAGCACCTTAGTACATATTTTCACAATCTTTCATACTATCAAAACATCGATGCAAATGTATCAATACAGCACGTAATACATAATTATCAATCAATCATGTAATTGAATACAATGGGTAATTTATAAAAATAAAATTAATTACCATAATACTAATAATATCAACAATAAGGTCAACAGCTGTCATATTTTGAGATTATGTATCATTGTTATGTCGAATTTGAAAATCATGCCTTAACTAGTAAACTGGCTAAAATTGTTGTTATATTATTGTTAAATTCAATATTTATCTTCGAATGCATACGTTTTTAATAACTTACCTTGAAGGCTGCTGGCACCTCCAGCAATTCGTGGAAAATTTGAGCTTTATCCTGAAGTATCCTTGACGAAATCGGTTGACACAAGTATCGATTTTGGATAAACCCAGGGATGAAAAGTAACTAGTTTCTTTTAACTATTTACTGTAACTAGTTACTTTTTTTGGTAACGATGGTGGTAACGAAATGACTTATGTAAGTAAGTAACGAATTGATAACTAGTCACATTTTTCCGGTAACAGTAACTATAAAAACCGTTACTTTTTTAGTTACTTTCGGAAAGTGGCTCACAAATCTTTTCTACGAAAATCAATCAATTTCATTGCTTTTCTAACTATTTTTTCCATTTTCACTATTCAAATTGTGGCGGCAGTTTGCCATACAAATTTGTGGCCCAATACTGCCGTCCAAATGAAAAAGATATGCAAGCGACATTGTCGCTGAGGTCGACTGTTCCATTGCCAGACATGAGAGAATGACCTTCAACGAAAATGTCGCTTCCCCATGTTTTTCTGTTGTAGGGCAGAATACAGGAGAATTGAAAAATTTCTCCCACCCTAGGATTCAAAATTTTCTGAAATCTATAAAAATACTTAGAAAGAAATAAAAGAATAATTTCAGAGTTAAATATTCATTTCTCTTTGGTTGATAATGGAATTTTTTCGACAGGAAATTTAACTATTCCAGTTATTTTACTTATGATTTTAGTTGGAAATTTATCTTTTATGGTTCAAAATTTTATTATTTGGCTGAAAATTCAATTATTTTGTTCTAAATTGAACGATTTTGAAAGAAAATCATTTCATTCGGTCAAAAATTCAACTGTTTTGTTGAAAATTAGTTTTTTGGTTCAATTGAACTGCTTTTGAATCAAAATTAAATTTTCTGTTGTTAAATATATGAACTATTACACTTTTAGTCGAGGATTCATCTTTTCTCGTTAAAATTTAATTTTTTTAATCGAAAATTCAACAATGACACTTTTGGTTGAAAATTGAATTTTAAGTTAAAAATTCATGTATTTTTTTCGAAATTCGTTTTTTTTTTTTGGTAAAAAATTATGTTCTTGGTTGAAAATTTATCTCTTTGACTTCAAACTTAACTATTTTCTTGAAAATTTGTCTTTTTTGGTTGAAATTCAAAATAATACATGTTCCATCGAGAATTAATGTTGTTTGGCAAGAAATTTGACTATTTTGATGAAAATAATTTTTTTGGTTGAATATAACTGTTTTTGATTTGAAATGGAACTGTTTTTTGGTTGAAATGTCAACTATTACATTTTTCGTTGAGGACTTATTTTTTCCGTTAAGGATTAATTTTTTCAATAAGAAATTCAACTATCCCATTTTTAGTTGTAAAATGATCTTTTTAAGTTGAAAATTCATGTAATTTGTTTAAAATTCATCTCTTTGGTTTCAAATTGAACAACTTTTCCGAAAATTCGTCTTTTTTGGTTGAAATTTCATCTGTTACATTTTGCATTGAGAATTCATCTTTTTGGATAAAAATGTTATTGCTTGGTTGAAAATCAACATTCTTGCTGAAAACTCTCCTTTTTGGCTTGAAATTTTAATAGTTTGGTTGATTTTTTTTCTCCAATAAAAATTTGAACATTTTGATGGAAATTAATTTTTTGTTTAAATATAACTGTTTTTTATTTAAAATTGAACTATTTTTGGGTTGAAATATCAACTATTACATTTTTCGTTCGGGGTTCATCTTTTTCCAGCAAAAAATAATTTTTTCGATCAGAAATTCAACTATCCCATTTTTGGTTGAAAATTGACTTTTTCAAGCTGAAAATTCATGTATTTCTTTTAAAATTCGTCTTTTTTTAGTGAAAAATTAGGTTCTGGTTGAAAATTTATCTCTTTGATTTCAACTTTAACTATTTTGTTCAAAATTCGTCATTTTTGGTTCAAATTAAAAATATTACATTTTTCGTTGAGATTAAGCTTTTTTGAATGGAAATTTTATTATTTGGTTGAAAATTAACTTTTTGTTGGAAATTCGCCTCTTTAGTTTGAAACTTCAACAATCTGCTTGATTTTTATTTCTGTATTGACTGAAAATTCAACTATTTTGTTGAAAAATTGTTTTTTGTTTGAATGTAACTGTTCTTGATATGATATAAAAATAGGTTTGTTTGAAATATCAACTATCACATTTTTTGTTAATAATTCGTCTTTTTTCGTTCAAAATTATTTTTTTCAATTGAAAGAAAAATTCATATATTTCTTTAAAAATTCGTATTTTTTTGGTAGAAAAATATCTTCTTGGTAGAATATGCATCTTTTTGGTTTCAAATTTACCTATTTTGTTGAAAATTTGCCTTTGTTGTTTGAGTTCAACTACATTTGCTTCAAAATGAAAATCTCTTTTGGTTTGAATTCCAACTATTACCTTTTTCATTGAGAATTGATCAGTTCTGGTTAAAAGTTGAACTAGTTTGTTGAAAATGTTTTTTTTTGTGTTGAAAATTAATCATTCTATTTGGAAATTCATCTCTTCCGTTGAAAAATTAACTATTTTGTCAACATTCTAAAGAAACACCTTTAGAAAAAAAATAATTAATTTTCAGCGCCAAAGAGATTTATAGCCCAAAATAGGAAAGCTGGAATTTTTCTCCCACACTGGAATTCAAAATTTTCTAAAACATTCCTTGTTTTAGAAATATTATGGGGGTCATAACTCACCCAGGATTCTCTTTCAAATAAGAAACATCCATCCCTCGAAACTCATGAATGAAGTTTTGTAAAAATAAAATTTGGATAGATATTTCTGAAATACAAAAGTAACTAAAAAGGTAGCGATAGTTACTTTTTCAAAAAAGCAACTAAGGAAAAGTAACATTTTGAATTGGTTGCGATAACGATAACTATTTAATTTTTTCGTGATGTAACCCTGACTATAACTAGTTTCTTTTGGAAAGTAACTTACCCATCACTGGATAAACCATTTCAATGAAGCGGCCTCGAATTCAGCATTCTCAGCAGATCTCATTGTTTTTTGGTCTTTGAAATCGAAGTCGTTGGATTTATTAATAACTCAATCGGCGCACTGAACACTTTTGAGTGAAAAACGTTCACTAATTTCGTATTTATTAAGGATCGCATTTCTTGATTCGCCGTTTTTAAATTGTTGCAAAATCTCATATTTCCTCTCACTGACAGAAAAGTTTTTTTCTTTGGTTCAACCAGAATATGGGGAACCCAATTACAGTTTTACACGTACAAAAGTGAAGGCGCAGCGAGTCGCGAAGTAAACAACTTCTGATACGGCAACGTACTGACGCGGTTGAGCAACTCATTAAATTCAAATATACGATTAGATTTTACAGATAGTCTAGCTAACTAAGCGCAAATCTGAAGATAATATTTAACAACGATAAAGAAGAGATTAAATATTGTTTGGAGGTTAAACTTACAGATAGCCCTCTAAAATGCGTTTTAAAACAAGTTTTTTTTCTAATGGTAATTCGTATTTTCTAACCAATTTTAAAATTTTGTATTTAAAATTCATCTTTAAGTTTCTTTGAAATTTCGAATAAATACACGAGTCACCTTCGAGTTATTATAGCCAACCCCATAATAATACCCTGAAACTCCCATAAACCTCACCTAGTACATTTAACTAAAGAAATACCAAGTCGCTCAAGGTGAAGCCACCAAAATATCTCAAAATTATAAATACTCACTCAACTCACGTTCATAAAACTCAAAGCTACATTCTCGAACCCATAATAATACTCTGAAACCCCCATAAACCTCTCTTAGTACTATTGCCTAATTAAATACCAAGTCGCTCAAGGTGATGCCGCCAAACAATTTTGAAATTATGAAGAATAACCCAAGTCACGTTCATAAAACTTCAACCTGAATTCCCATCCCCATAATAGTGTTCTGAAACCCCCATTAACCTTCCCTAGTACTTTGAACTGAAGAAATACCAAGTCGCTCAAGGTGATGCCGCCAAACAATTTTAAAATTTTGAATAATCACCCAAATCATGTTCGTTGAACTCGGAACTACATCCTCGACCCCATAATAATACTCTGCAACCCCCATAAACCTCCCCTAGTATTTTTAACTGAAGAAATACCAAGTCGTTCAAAGTATTTCCGTAAAATATTTAAAAATTAAAAATGAAAACCCTTGTCTCGCCCATAAAACTCCAAGCTGCATTCTCGACCCCATAAAAATATTCTGCAACATCCACAAACCTCCCCTAGTACATTAAACTAAAGAAATATCAAGTCGCTAATGGTGATGCCGCCAAAACATTTCAAAATTATGAAGAATAACCCAAATCACGTTCATAAGGCTCCAACCTAAATTCCCATGCATATTATAATACTCTGAAACCCCCATAAGCCTCCCATAGTACTTTTAACTGAAGAAATACGAAGTCGTTCAAGGTGATGCCGTCAAAATATTTCGAAATGAAAAATAAAAACCCCGGACTCGGTCGTCAAACTCCAAGCTACATTTACAACCCCATAATAATATTCTGCACCCCCGTCAACATCCCCTAGTACTTTTGACTAAGAAAATATCAAGTCGCTTAGGGTGATGTCGCCAAAATATCTTTAAATTATAAATAATCACGCGAGTCACATTCACGAAATACCAAGCTACATTCACACCCCCTTGATAATACTCTGAAACCCCATAAATCTCCCCTAGTACTTTTACCTCAAAAAATACTAAGTCGCTCACAGTGATGCCGTCAAAATATTTTGAAATGAAAAATAAAAACCCCGGATTCGGTCGTAAAACTCCAAGCTACATTCACAACCCCATAATAATATTCTGCAACTCCCGTTAACATCCCTTAGTACTTTTGACTAAGGAAATATCAAGTCGTTCAAGGTGATGCCGTTAAAACATTTTGAAATGAAAAATAAAAATCCCGGACTCGGTCGTCAAACTCCAAGCTACATTTTCGACCCTATAATAATATTCTGCAATCCCCGTAAACCCTCCCTAGTACATTTGACTAAAGAAATACCAAGTTGATCAAGGTGGTAACGCCAAAATATTTTGAAATTGTAAATAATCGCCCAAGTCACGTTCGCAAATCTCAGAGCTACATTTCGAACCCCATAATAATAATATGAAACTCCCATGAACCTCCCCTAGTACTTTCGACTGAAGAAATACAAAGTCGTTCAAGGTGATGCCGTCAAAATATTTTTAAATAAAAAATAAAAACCCCGGACTCGGTCGTAAGACTCCAAGCTAAATTTGCAACCCCATAATAATATTCTGCAACCCGCGTAAACATCCCCTAGTACTTTTAATTGAGGAAATACCAAGTTGCTCAAACTATTTCCGCCAAAATATTTTAAATTATAAATAATCACCCAAGTCACGTTCGTAAATCTCAAAGCTACATTCCGAACCCCATAATAATAATATGAAACCACCATGAACCTCCCCTGGTACTTTCAACTAAAGGAATACAAAGTCGCTCAGTGTGATAACGCCAAAATATTTTTAAATTAAAAATAAAAACCCTAGCCACGTTCGTAAAACTCCAGGCTACATTCTCAACCCCATAGTAATATGTTGCGACCGCCACAAACCTTCCCTAGTATTTTCATCTAAAAAAATACCAGGTTGCACAAGGTAATGCAGCCAAACAAATTAAAAATAATCACACAAGTCAAGTTCGTGAAACTCTAAACTAAATTTCCAACCCCATAAAAATAATCTGAAACTCCCATAAACTTCCCCTAGTACTTTTAACTGGAGAAATACAAGGTCGCTCAAGGTGATGCCGCCAAGATATTTTGAAATTATAATGAATAACCCAAGTCACGTTCATAAAACTTCAACCAAAACTCCCCATAATAATACTCGAAAACCCCCATAAACCTCCCCTGGTGTATTTAACTAAAGAAATACCAGGTCGCTCAAGGTGATGCCGCCAAAATATTTGAAAATAGAAAATAAAAACCCTAGTCTTGGTAGTCAAACTTCAAGCTACATTTTCGATCCCATAATAATATGGTCATGCCAAAATATTTTGAAATTATTAATAATCACCCAAGTCACGTTCGTAAATCTCCAAGCCACATTCCGAGCACCATAATAATACTCTGAAACCCTCTTAAAACTGCCCTAGTACTTTCAACTAAAGAAATACAAGGTCGCTCAAGGTGATGCCGCCAAAATATTTTAAAATTGAAAATAAAAAACTCGGTTACGTTTGTAAGACTCCAAGCTATATACTCAACCCCGTAATAATATTCTGCAACCTCCATAAACCTCCCCCAGTATTTTTAACTAGGAAAATACCCTGTCGCTCGAAGTATTTCAGCCAAAATATTTTAAAATTATGAACAATCACCCAAGTCACGTTCATAAAACACCAAGCTGCATTCCCAAACCCATAATAATACTCTGAAACCCCCATAAACCTCCTCTAGTACTTTTACCTAAAAAAATACCAAGTCGCTCAAGGGGATGCCGCCAAAATATTTTAAAATTAAAAATAAAAACCCTAGTCACGTTCGTAAGACTCCAAACTACATTTCCATTCCCATAAAAGTAATCTGAAACTCCCATAAACCTCCCCTAGTAATTTAAGTAAAGAAATAAAAAGTCGCTCAAGGTGATGCCGCCAAAAAATTGTAAATTTATAAATAATCACCCAAGTCTCGTTCGTGAAACTTCAAGCTACATTGCCAATCCATTTTAATAATATTCTGCGATCCCCATAGACTCCCTCTGGTACTTTTTACTGAAGAAATTGTAGACTTTGTGACAAAATGGTCGTGATGTTGTAAGAGAATTTTGAATCTTTCGGCAATTTAAAAAAAATAATAAATTTGATGTTTTTTCTAAAATTGGAAGAACGAACGTTTTTAAGAGACGTTTTCGCGAAACGGTGAGTATGAATTATTTTCATTAAGCTCGGGAATCAATAGGGAATATTTTTGTTATGATAATTCATTAATATTTTATTTGTTTTATTCATTGCAATTTACAGGTTTAGTCAGCCGTTACTAATTTCATATTAATAAAATTATTGAAATTACGTAGAATATAACGTCTTCTTATTCTACTATCATAGTTTACACGTATAGTTAAAATCACTAATTACATATTCAAATATTTAAATTTGTGCCACTTTTCACTTTAAGCACTGCCGACAAAAATGGTTGAAAAGAGATTTTCAGTCCATCGCAGCTTATAGTCCTATTGTCCTAATTTTTTTTGTTCGAATTGTCCCCCACCAACATCAATGCACAGTTGAGCTCTGCGCAGTAGGTTTCGTCTTATTACTTCGATCATCCCGTCGTGAACGGTGGTAACTGTTGCGTGTATCTTCTCAATGATCTCTATCTGATCCTCAGGTTGGGTGTGATAGACTTGCTCTTTCAGAAACCCCCAGAAGAAAAAATCCATTGGCGTAACGTCTGGCGACCTTGGAGGCCTCTGGACTGGATTATGGTTGTTGTTGTTGCCTATTTATTTAGGATAGGCTTCGTGTAAATAATTTGTCACAATTCGGGTCCGATGGGCAGGACGACTGCCGTGCTGGAATACCATGTTTTCTCTTATGTTTGGCAGAACATCTTCCAGGAGTTCCGGCAACACCTGCCTTTAAAAAAAAATCGGATTCGTGCCCCTGGGATGTGAAAAGTTGTTATAAGTATTTCAATCGAAGCTATTCAGACACATGTCTAAAATTTTAACTTCTTCTACAAAATCGGAAAAACATAATACTTTGTACTTGTATCCAAGGTGTCCAATAGCAAATATATGGCCCTACTATGTTACTTTGTTTTCTACTAAACCGCTTCAGCAGTTTAATCTGTAACTTCGCTGGAAACCGCGGTTTCTCCTCTGCTCGGTATTTTCCAGCGCACGTGTGTGCTCATTATGCATGTTAAGAATCCCCTTTCGAGTGAAGGTGCTTTCGTCAGTCCACAGAATATTCTTCAAAAAATCTGGATTCTGTTCGTTCATATTCAGCAGCCACGCGCAGAAAGCAATTCTTCTGGGATAGTCCCCTGATAAAATAGAATTACTAAATGAATGACTGTTGTATTAGGATATTTTACAATCACTATCTAATGGTGAAAATAGATGGTCACTGCAATCAATAGCCAGTAAAAGAAACGAATGTTTAAATTGTCAAGTAAATACATCTGTAATACCAGAACCTAATACACTCCTTCTTCTGAACATCAAGGAGTAATTTTCGGTTTCATCCGACAACTTATTTTATTGGGTATGCCTGAACTATTTCATGTATTTGACGGACCTTCTTCAAGTTTTTGGACTCTCGTGAAGTGGTATAGGTGAAAATTCTCGGCCTCAAAAATACTGTGAATCGTCGAGCAGGGAACCTCCGTCTCTCTAGAAGTACGGCAAACGGAAGAATGGGGGATCTCTTACACGTGGTCCAGGACAGCCTCAGCATTACGAAGTGCTTGATGATCGTGTCCTCGGGGATGTGCACGCTCACGTCCGCGTTGAGGCATCAACTATAATTCGAAGCGAATTCAACATGCTATTTAATTGTCAATTATGACTATGTCTGATTTTTGTGTATAAATCGAAGGTTCAATTTATGTCCAGTGTTAAGATTATGTGACATGAACTCCCTACCGGATTTAATTTTCTTTTAAACTTACGCAACTTGTTACAGATGCAAAAAAATCTCAGATATCTTAAGTCTTTCAACGTTCAAGAAGCCAATGTTAGAAAGGTGAAATACAACAACAATGTTGCTGATGGAAGCATGATGCTAACCACGCCTGCTCTCATGAAAAATCTTTTTCTCGTATTTTTACGTCTTTGACTTGAAAAAAAGCAAAAAACTTTACCACATTTTCGATTTGTTCAAAATTTATTGCAACAATTACACTAGGATTCTGAACCATGGTATTTATCAAAGCTTTCATTTCTCTAACTTGACCTTTCTGTTTCCCGATTGTTCAACCTCTGATTTAAGCACTAATAGCAGAATTAACTCTGGATGCTAAATTCATCAATTTTTTCACTCCTCATTTTACTTCCATCCATTTTTTATTGGATGTTTTCAGTTTTTTATTTCAACTCATCATACAGATTAATACCGACAATGGAAAGCATTTACTCCAAAGATGGATGACCGTCGTATTACATTAGGCCGAGTCTGAACTTCCGGACAGTCCGTACGTTCATGTACCTTTATACCAAGGTCGAGTCTAAAAGTATGAACCTGACAAAGGGAAGGGGGGGTTGGAAAGAGAACGTATAAGACACTACCTACATTAATACTCTTCTACATGATGTCTGGTGAAAAAATGTTTATTTTTTTGTCTGAATAAATTATTTTAAACTAACCAGAATTATGTAGCTGCTTTGGTTTTACTTATAGCAGCTAGAATGTTCATAATGGACACCGAAAAAAAATTTCGACCTGTTATTGCATTTTGAATTTTTGTATGAATGTGTTTCATGAAAAAGTGTGTAGTTTCAATTAATTTAATTGAAACTAAACTAAACTGTACAAACTAACATGGGAACTTTTTTTCTTTTTTTACAAAAAAATGCATAAATAAAAAACCACGATTGTTTAAAATCGAATTCTCTTCGAAGAAAATTGGCTAGAACAGAATATCTGAGATTATTTTTTTTGTATGAGTGTCATTTGTGTTAGCTTAGATTGAAAGTGAGATTAATCTTTGATGCTCGTGAAGGTGGCATAGAATTCTCGGAAATTGAATTAAATTCAGGAGAGTAAACCATAATTTAAATTAGATGTAGAGGTTTGCAGATAACTGGTCCATATGCATGCAATGTAACGTATAATGGTCCAGTGATCTGCTGACCTCTACATCTAATTTCGATTATTTTACCCTGATCGACAGCACGAATATCTCTAATTTATTAAGGAAAAATGCCTAAAATGGTAAGAAAAGAAAAGTGATCTTCACAATGCAAAAGAGTGATACGAAATTCAAAAGAGCGTTTTGATCTTACTGATTGAATCACCGAAGTTTGATATGCATGAATTTTAAAAAAATAATCTTCTAATAAATGACACGGTACTCGTATTTTCTACTATTACAGTACTGAGTGATAATTATGACTAATTGTATACTACTACTTGGAAAAATCAAAACAATTTCGCACCTTCCTATTAGATATTCCCCTGCTTACGAAATCATTGAAACAGTATATGAATACTTACCTTGATAGCTAATTAAAACTTTCCAATCAAATTAGCATACATTCTGTTAGTTATGCAATGAAACATGACTGACTTGGGTGAATATTTATAATTTTAATATTATTATTTTGAGGGCATCACCTTGAGCGCCTTAGTTTTCACTTAGTAGAAAGTACTAGGAAGGTGTATAGAGGTTGCAGAATATTATTATGGGGTTGGGAAGGTAGCTTGAAGTTTTATGAACGTGATTCGGATGATTATTTATAATTTTAAAATATTTTGGCGGTATCACCTCGAGCGACTTGTTATTTCTTTAGTTAAATGTACTAGGAGAGGTTTATGGGGGTTGCAGAATATTATTATGGGGTCGAGAATGCAGCTAGGAGATTTGCGAACGTGACTAGGGTGTAAATTTTACGTTTCGAAATATTTTTTTTAGACTTGGTATTTGATTAGCTAAAAGTTCTAAGGGAGGTTTATGGAGGTTCCAGAGTATTATAATGGATTCGAGATTATAGCTTCGAGTTTTATGAACGTGACTTGAGTGAGTATTTATAATTCTAAGATATTTTGGCGGCATCACCTTGAGCGACCTTGTATTTCTTTATTTGAAAGTACCAGGGGAGGTTTATCGGGGTCGCAGGATATTATTATGGGGTCGAAAATTAAGCTTTGACTTTTAAAAACGTGACTAGGGTTTTTATTTTTCACTCGAAAATATTCTGGCGGCATTACCTTGAGCAACTTGGTATTTCTTCAGGTTAAAGTACTAGGGGATGTCTGTGGGGGTCGCAGAATATTATTATGGGGTCGATAATGAAGCTTGGAGTCTTAAGAACGTGACTTGAGTGATTATAATTTTAAAATAGTTTGGCGGCATCACTTTGAGCGACTTGGTATTCCTTTAACCGAAAGTGATAGATATATTTGGGGGGGGGGGGTATTATTAGGAGGTTGGAGATAATTGATAAAATCCGTAAATGGGTTAGCGAAATATAGTCTGACTCTGGTATTTGTATTAGCTCCTCGTAGTTATGAATAATGACCTCAGCCCTTTCAGCTTCAGAATCAAGAAATGAATACAAGTGACCATAGAACTATCTAGTCGGCTTTAAAACTACTACGATCATGAACTCATCTTACACACCTACTTCATAAATCCCTTGCACCAGAAGCTATATTTTTAAATTTACGAGCAAAAAGACCAGCTTCATAAAAGCGAACATGGGATTGATAGGGTGCTGGAGTGATTTGTGCACTGGTTTTGTCGTTTCTGTGAATACAGTTACGTCCGCGACACTCGCAAGGTCTTCTAAATGTGCAAAGTCTCTTATCTGGTTCCTTTGTATAGCTAAATTTAATCTGGGGAGGAGGTTCTTATGCGCATAGCTGATTTCTTCAGATTCCAGCATTTCGGGAATCAATCTATCAAACATGGTCCGCATGCAGGTCAAGTAATCCGAGACCAGGGGCGGAACAAGAAGCAATTCTTGGGGGCGGGGGGATCATTCCCTATTTCAATTTTTCTCACTCGCAATTTTTCACTATACTGTTATAATCTACAAATTATTGAGCTCTTTGGGGAGAAGGATTCCCCCCCCCCTCCTAGATACGCCACTGTCCGAGACTGATTCCTTTTCATCTTGAGTTCTTTGGTAAATTTCTTGTCTCAATTCAGATGAGAAGTCTAAATTTCCGAACCTTATTCTAAAAGCTCTAGCGAACTCATTGAACGTCCGTCATAACCGTCGGGATCCTGTGAACCATTTGAGAGCGATTCCCGATAAAAAAAAGGGGATCACCCTCATCAGGTCGGCATCGCAATTGAGCATTAGTTCTCGTCTGTCCTGAATTCGCAGTAAAAATGCCTCCGGAGCGCCGGAATACTTAATATTCCATTTGCGCATGATTTCGTATGTGCGCGAGGGGTTGGAGGAGGGTGATCGCTATGATTTCAGTAAGAATGGGAGCGAGGGAGAAAAAAGTCTTCACAAGCGGTCTGTGAAAGGCGAGAGAGATGAGGGTCTTCGTATGGATGGTCCCAGTAACGGGAGGGAAAGGGTAATCCACGCGTCGGGTGGGGAGAGGGGTGCGAATCCTCGAAAGTAACCTGTGAGCTGCGCGGGGTTACGCTACGGCTACGAGGCGTATCGGTTTCATAGTGATGTGTAACCGATCATGTCTCGTCTTCCTGGCCATCATAATATTCATTTTCAGCTCGATTACTTTCTCTATTAATCGCGGCGCGTTCATTCTTTACTTTCCTTTTGCTAACAGAATCGCCGATCGCTTTAAAGTACAGAAAGGGCAGGTCAGTTTGTGAGGCTGTATTAACCTTCTCTAGACTTTGCTGTAGGGGGATGTCATCAGGGTTTTCATTGTGGTCAGACTTAACAGAACCCGAATGATTAGAGGTGGTTTCTCCCCCTCGACTAACTCCTCCGCGGGAAAGGGGTAAGGGATGGTTTAAAAGGAACTCCAGCATGATCATAGAATGAGAAAGCTAAGAAGCGAAAATATACAATAATAATTATTCTGTCTCAAGGCGAAATCAATTTGAGATGTAAACACAGGTGTTCTCACAAATGATTAGAACAGCGAAGATAAGAAGCGAGAATACTCAATAGCAATTACTCTCTCAAGGTACAGTCAATATAAAATGAAAACACAAGTGTTCATTTGGATAATATAAGAGTACCTGTCATACAATGAATCGCTATGATTTCCATTTATATTCAGAATTTGGGAAATAAAATCGTTAATTAGATACTTGGAAATCTAACTAACAAATATTATGTATGAACCGAATAAAATATTCTGGGATATTTGAAATTCAAAATTGACGAATGAGCTTTGTAATATACAAGAGAACATGGTACGTGGGACCAATATCTTTCCGAATTCCAATTCGCATACAATACAGCCCACCATACTTGGCTCAAATCCTCTGCTGCCTTCTTGAATTTCGGTAGAAATCTCCAATCCATGAATTCTCTCAAGAAACGATCCACTTGAAAACCTGAAATAGAAAGTCGAGACCCTGAATCTTGGAAAAATAGAATGACTTACATTCAATGTATGCGCGAATAAGTGATCAAGAATTCAGATCATGCATTTGAAAAACAATCTAAGCATTATAATCTCATATGCAGGAAAATGAGATTATATAAAGGAGATTTGGTTCTATCCCGATGTCAAGTTCTTTTCTCTAAAATAAAAAATATTTCCGCGTAACTATGCCCCAGATACATTGGTCGCTATCGCGTCTCGAAAGTGTTATCGCTCACCGTTTATGAACTTTCAGACCTTACCGATAAGTTCATGGGTAAACCCCACATAGAAGATCTGAAACCTTACGTCCCACTCTTCAATAATTCGGAATCCTGCTCCTACAGAAGATAAGCGAATAGTTCGACCTGGCTCCCAGGAGCTCACTGAACACCCGAACTATAAGGACACAAACCTATTTCAAAGCACGGAAAAAGAGGTTCGCCAACATCGAGACCCAGACCCTTCCTATCGAAGAAATCCTCCACAACCTCGCGTCCCCGACCCCTCCCGGATACAAAGTCAAGGCCGTCGCGGCCCAATCTCTCCCCCTCCCCATTACGTCCACAGCAGCGACCCAAATTTCTCCCCTCACAACCCACAAGCCAGACCCCCTGGTCACCACCTTCAAACCTCCTCTTATCCCTCCCACTTCACTCCTAGAACCTCCCACCCGAAACCTAGAATCCGCTCTCTTCTCTCCCTAAACATCCCTGTCCTTAAAGACGCCAACCCCCAGACCCTCCACTTTCTCCACGCCACAGCGCGGTTTGGGTGCTGGAACAGCGAAGAAGCCAATCATAGGTACTCGCAGTGTCAGCGCCCACCATCAGCCTTCTACTGCTGGTGTGGAGACCCCAGATTCTCCGTCAGAATCTGTCCCCATTATACCCGTTTCTCGCCCAGTTCCCCCTCACGCCGCTAGGTATAGTCCCGCTCACCCCCTTTTCACGTCCTTATCGTTTCCTTGTTCTTTTTTCCTCCATTTCCTTTTGCGACCCTTCATTTTTCCCTTTACACCACCTTTTGCGAACCTACAAGTTTCCCTTCTTTTCCTTTCTTTACGGCTATACTTTTCAAAATTTTATTTTCTCCTCTTTCTTTCTTTTACTTACTCTCCTGCATCTATCTCTCCTTTCCTTTACCTTTTTCGCAATTTTCTCTCCTTCTTCGCTTCCTTCATATTTTATTTCTTTCTCTTTCTAATTTTTTTACACCCTTATTTATTTTTTTTGCTTTTTCGCTTTTCACAAGCAGATTTTTTTTGTTATTGTTGTATATTCAGCCTTTTAATGTACCGGTATATTGTTGCAATATTTTTTTCTTGTTATTATCATTGATCGAATTGTTTCCTTGTTTGATACTGCCATGAAATTGTAATTTTGAAGGATTTATAATTAAAATATTGATTTTGCAGTTCCATATTTTCTTCCCCCCCCCTCCTCTTCGCATTTTATGTCGATTTTATTTTTTCTGTCTGCTCTCTCTCTCTCGTTTGCGCTTATTTCCTTTGATCTCTGTTCAAAAGGGCTGGGGACACCCGTGGGAATTCCGAGTTGAGTGTTCGAGAGAAACAGAAATATGATAAGCATGCCTCAAAGGGGCGAGCTTGTTAGCGAAAAAAAAAATTTGACAGCCAATCACAGTAGAAAAATTTTCAGGAAAAAAAGGGTACATAGGAAAAAAATTTCCTGCAATAAAGTCTTAATCAGGGAGACAGTCGGCCTGGGTCAAGCACTGTCTGGAAACCGGTACCCTTGCGGCGGGAGGTAATCGTCGAGCGGACGGATGTTGGCCTCGCGTGACCTTCCGATTGTTTAAGGTTAGACTCATCTGAGAGAAATCCAAATTTTGGACAATATTAATTAATTTAATTTCAAGAGACTGCATTAGCCTGGTTATATTATTACAAGTAAATCAAAAAAAGATTGAAAAAATTGGTTAATATTTTCAATCCCAGTTGATTTTTAAAGATTTTTTTTCCAATTATCTTTGAAGATCCCTTCTACCTTATTCGTTTACAAATGCAGGCATACCACATAAGTAATAGTTCTTGACAATACTTCTAGATAAAATAGCCGCGAGAAGTGCAAATAAAGTTTAAAATGTTGAAAATGCCCTATTTAAATTTTCGTCTAATCAAATCGTTTCATTGGGATAGTTTCCAAATATACTTCAAATCTAGGAACAATTTGGGTTGAAATTTCTCAATATAGTAGAAAAATTGTGTTTTTTACAGCGATTTTCTTTTTTAGTTGTAACATAATCGTTACAAACCGATAAATTAGTCTTGAAAAGTAGGGTAAATTTTAACAAGAATATTTTTAATATCATCAATATTTATTAAAATTTGAGAAATATCCGTAATATTAGTAGAGCATTTTCAACATTTCAAACTTTAATTCGACTTCTCGCGGCTATTTTATCTGAAAGTATTGTTAAGAGCTATTAATTATGTAGTACAGGTATGTCTGGTTTCGTAAAAGAATAAGGTAGGGCGGATATTTTTCAAATTTCAATAAATATTGATGATATTAAAAATATACTTGCTCAAAGTTACCCTACTTTTGAAGACTGATTCCTCGGTCTGTAATGATTATTTCACAATTAAAAAGTAACATCGCTGAAAAAAACATTATTTTCTACTATACTGAGAAATTTCAATAAAAGTTTTTACTAGATATCAAGTATATTTCGAAACTATCCCAATGAAATGTTTCGATTAGACTAAAATTCAAATAGAGCATTCTTAACATTTCAAACTTCGTTTCTACTGCTCGCGGCTATTTTATCTGAAAGTATTGTTAACAATTATTACCTGTGACGTATGCTTGGATTTGTAAAAGAATAAGCTAGAAGGAATATTTGTCAAATTTTAATAAACATTTATTATATTAAAAATATGCTTGGTCAAAGTTACCCTGTTTTGAGGACTAATTTTTCGGCTTGTAATGATTATTTCACGAATTTAAGAAATAACAGTCGTAGATTGATTCTTTATCTACAAATGTATGTATATAACTAAGACATTTTTTTTCAATAGATATGAAAAAAGAGCTGCGAACAAAGTGTCTGTATGGAGTAATTTCTCGGCTTGCAATGATTCCTTCTCAAATAAAAAATGACATCCCTATAATAAAAACTGTTTTTATGATCGATTAAGAAACAATCCACATTTTTTCTATTGACATTTAATTGCCAAAATAAGAAACTTAGACTCTTGTTTTTCATTTTTCAATTATTATGTTCAATTTTTATGATGAAAGTGACTCCTAAAAGTATATATCATTCGAATTAGAATTTCAAGAAACGTGCAAATATGTTGAATGTCAGAGAACTTTTTTTAACAAATTTTTGGGAACTTTAAAATTTCGTAGATTTCTTTGGTGGCTTAAGAGAAAATCTAGAAATGAACCTGAGAGGGTTTTCTTGAGAGTGGTGCCAGATGTGAATTACAGTTAGCGTGGGCATTGTGACCTTAGGATAGTAGGCATAGAGCTTGCCGAGGTGAGGTAAAGGGTTTGCAGTGAGTAGGTACAACAGCGTGGGCATGCCCAAGGGTCTCCTTAATATTTGGCCGCCAGGATTGCTAGTTCCTTGCTTTAAATTTACCCCAAAAATGCTTTTCGTTGGCGCGTTTTCTCAAGATTCATTTTAGAGCAATAAATTCTTTATATACATTAATTTTTTCAGAAAGAATTTATCTATGCTTATCTGTTATTAAATTTTTGAAATAATCATAACAAGCCGAAAAATTAGACTTCAATAGTAGGGTAAATTTGACCAATCATATTTTCAATTAATAAATATTATTTCAAATTTGACAGCAGAGAAGTATAGCTTGTTCTTTTACGAATCCAGTCATACCACATAAGTTATATTTTTCGCAATACTTTCGGAGAAAATAGTGGCGAACAATAACCTTACAAATCCATCACCATCTTTACCTTCATCATATCTTCGCATCTCTGGTCCCCACACAAACTTCTGGATTTTTTTTCATCCTCTAAAATACGTGAATACTCTTTGAAATCTTTTAAAATGTCTTAAAATCTTTTAAAATCATTCCGTGAATTCATCGGCTTATGTTTTTTATAAGATAAAAATTACAAGTGAAATACTGATTTAAAATCTCTTGGAATCCTTTAAAATATCCGGAAATACTTTGAAATTCCGGTAAATCGCTTGAAATCCTAAAAAATCCTCTATAATATGTGGATATTCTTTGGAATCTTCTAAAATGTCTTACAATATTTTAACATTATTCCGTTAATTCGTCAGCTTATGTTTTGCAAAGGATAAAATATTACGAGCAAAATCTTGATTTAAAATGCTTTGAAGTCCTATAAAATTAACAGAAATACTTCGTAATTCCGGTAAATCGCTTGAAATCCCACAAAATCCTCTAAAATCCGTGGATATACTTTGGAACCTTTTAAAATGTCTTACAATCTTTTAAAATCATTCCGTGAATTCATCGGCTTACGTTTTAAAAAGGATAAAATATTACGAGCAAAATCTTGATTTAAAATGCCTTGAAGTCCTTTAAAATTTTCGGAAATACTTTGAAATTTCGGTAAATCGCTTGAAATCCTAAAAAATGCTCTAAAATACGTGGATATTCTTTGGAATCTTTTATAAATGTCTTACAATCTTTTAAAATCATCCCGTGAATTCGTCGGCTTATGTTTTGCTTAAGGTAAAAATTACGAGTGAAATACTGATTTGAAATCCCTTGAAATCCTCTGAAATATTCGGAAATACTTTGAAATTCCGGTAAATCGCTTGAAATCCTAAATATTTGATAAACCAGTTTTCACCGCACGCTTAGTTTAGTCTTAGGTCAAATAACAAATTTATGAAAATGACGTATTTCTTGTGGAATATTACGAGAAGATTTGACAATATTCTTACAAAGTTAATAAATTAAATCAGGTTTTTTAAAATTCAATACAATATTTCAGATCAGTAGCTTATTCATTCAAAAAATATTTCAAGCTCCAGCCGCTTTAGAAATTTGAATACGCGCGTTAACCCAACTTACACTTTTGAAGAAAACAAATGATAAAGTTCTATCACGTTTAGCCTGAACAAATTTTTCTATCAAAAGAGCTTGCACATACCGGTTTATTTTCAATTATCATTTAGGGATGCCTCCCAAGAATGTAAGGCCTAAAACGAAAAAATTGAGTTATACCCTGTTTGAAATAACTGAATTTTTAGCTTTTCCTGAAATTTCATAGCATATTTTCGTAAAAAACCATAAAAAGTGAAGCTTCATTTGCTGAAATTCCTCGATTTTCTCATTTCAAAATGAGATTTAAGTATACAACATCGTGTGATATCCTGTCTTATTCGAAACTGCTGGAAATGGGTGCAAAAATTGAGATTACTTGCAACCTTTAGAGCATTATATAAAATAGTCATAACAGAAATCAAAGTGCATATAATTTTCTGTAAATTTCAAAAAAAAAAGTTATACCTCTAACAGTTCACGCGATATGACTTTCAGAAGACAGACTTAAAAGGTGCGACTTATATTTTGCTTCTACTTCTCAAAATTATATTCAGAGGATTATGATTCCTTCGTAAATGAGATTATTGGAGAGAAAGTTATGATCCAAAAAATTGTCTGCACCTTTTGGTTAAGTTTTTAGTGTGGTAAGAACATATTTAAGAAATACAAATATATGCGAGACATGCACGTAACATGTAACTTGAATGCGAAATATAGAAATATACGAGTATATAGGAAGTATATCTCCTACACAATTAGCTACGCTAAGACGTCCACTAAACTGCAATCATAGACACAAGTAACAAATTGATACTGGTCCACTTTGACCTCTTGTTCGGCTTTCTGAAACTATTTTTTATAAAACTGAAACTACACCTCATATGCTTCGCTTTCAAGAAGAAAAATTTGATGACACTGAAGTAAAAGATGAGTACATTATTGGAATAATCTTAAGGGATAGATGGTTGCATTTATTCCTTGATTCTGAACATAAATGGTTCAAAATGAATATGCATAAATAATAAATAATATTTGGGAATTGATTTGAGAATTTTATAATAAGGATATTTTTGTGACGGGAATTTTATTGCTCGTGAATTTTAAATTTTCGTCAATTTTCCAATTTCGGGAATTTTCCATTTCAAACATTTTTTCTTTCGGGAATCCTCCAGTGACGGAAATTTTGTTTTTCGGAATTTTTACATTTTCAGATATTACAGATTTTAGAATGCAAATCTATGTGCGATTTAGAAAGAAAAACATTGCTGAATCTGTAAACCTGCACTCAGAGAAATATTTGTCTGTTCACAGAGCAGAGATTCTGCAAATAAAAAGAAACGCATTCATAAGATGCTGAGATTCTAACCTATGTTTTAGACACATAAAGGTATACATGAGTGTTTGTTAAATGACATCCTTGCTGGTTTTTTGAAAGACATCGTTTTTTATTGACCCAAAGTATATAAAATTGTAAAGAAGATGTTTTTTGAGTTG
>JAUMHM010110207.1:0-15237 GCA_032362435.1 Melikaiella ostensackeni
GATATCTCGAAAACCTGACGTGATGGAGCAATTCTGAGGCCAGATTCTTGTTCAGCGCACCAAAAACCTTCGGAAAATTATACTCTGGTTTCTGGTTCTGAAATTTGTTCGAATTTTGTCGGCCTGTGTAATTAATAAATCTTCAATTGTGAATCTTAAAAATTGAAGAATTTTCAACTGCAAGTCTATAAACTTGATTAATTTTCAATTTTAAATCTTGAAAATTGAACTATTACAGAAAAAGCATTCAAGCTTACATAATTTCATACCATAAGCATTCGAAATTAATAAATCTTCAATATTATAAATCTTAGAAATTGAATAATTTTCAAGTGCAAATCTATAAACCTGAATAATTTTCACTTTCACATCTTCAAATTTGAACGGTTGAAAGAAAAAACACTTAAAATTATATCATTTTGTACTATCATCATTACAAATTGATGAATCTTCAGTTGTAAATAATTAAATTGAAAAACTTCCAATTGCAAATCTATAAAATTGAATAAATTTCGATTTCACACATTCAAAATTGAACTATTACAAAAAAAGCATTCAAAATCACATAGTTTTATAATATAAACATTCAAAATTAATAAATCTTCAATATTAAATAATTTTAAATTTTAAATCTTCAAAATTGACCTATTCCAAGAAGCACTTACAAATGCATTATATTAACCTGCAAAAATAAAATTTTTCAAATCCTTGAGTCTTCAATTGTAAATCTCAAAAAGTGACGAATTTCAAATTGAAAATCTATAAAATTGAATCAATTTCAGTTCAAGATCTTCAAAATTGAATGATTTTCAATTGCAAATCTTCAATATTAAACTATTCCAAAAAATTATTTGAAATTATATCACTTAACAGTGTAAAAATTCCAAATTAACGAATCTTCAATGGTAAATATTCAAAGTTGAAGAATTTTCAATTCAAAATCTATAGTATTCAATAAATTTCAATTTCAAATCTTCAAAATTGAATAATTTTCATTTCTAAATCTTTAAAATAGAACTATGCCAAAAAAATTAAGTCATATCATTTTCTATTTTCCACATTAAATATTGAAGTCCTCAGTTGTAAATATTTAGAATTGATGAAACTCCCATTGTAAATTTTCAAAATTGGACTACATATTACAAAAAAAAACGTTCAAAATTACGTAATTTTAAACTGTATACATTTTAAATGAATGAATCTTCAATAGAAAATCATAAAAATTGATAAATTAAAAACTAAAAATTTTGCAAATCTGTAAAGTTGATTCAATTTCAATTTTAGATTTTCAAAATTGAATAATTTTCAATTTTATAGCTTGGAAGTTGAACAACTAAAAAAAAACATTCAAAATTGCGTTATTTTAAACTGTAAACATTGTAAATTAATGAACCTTCAATTGTACATCTTAAAAACTGAAGAATTTTCCATTGTAAACCTTCAAAATGGAACTACTAGTTATAGAAAAATGTTCAAAATTACATTATTTTAATGTGGACACATTCTAAATTAATGAATCTCCAATCATGAATCATGAAAATTGAAGAATCTTCAATTACAAATTTTCAAGATAGACCTATTCCACGTTTATCGTAAGCCGACAATTAATATTTTTTTTAGGAATTATAAAAGACAAGCTCAATTCGCTATTGATTGAAACAAAAGGAAAGTTTCATCATACTTTATCTTTAATAAAATACTTCAAAAATTAAAAAAAATTTCAATTTCAAATTGTTTCATCCTTCAGGGCTTAATTAAAAAATTTCCATCGTCAAGTCTCTTAGTCTTACTTAGTACATTTTCAAATTTTGAAATACTGTTTTTAATGCTCAAACAGTTTTAAATGAAAAGCGTTTGAGATTCAACACTTTTGACATTGCAATTAGACAATTTCTAACTTTATCTAATTCAATTTAAGAATTGTAAATATATGTTTTTCAAACATGATCAATTTTTGATTGAAGATTTTAAAAATACAAATATTTAAAACTTAAAAATATTTGACTGTGGAAGGCTTCAAAAAAGAATTTTTTTTTTATTCTATATGTTCGGAAATTTTTCGTTGAAAACAGGGATTATGAGAGATAAGTTATCTTCTACAGAAAAGTAAATAAAAAATGTACACATTTAGGAAGGCAGTTAAGACTTCTAGATACGTAAAAAAATTGGCTTCCATTAAAGATTAAAATTACAAAAATAATATGGAGTTTTTTCAACCATTATTAAATTTTCAGTTGTCAAACTTAAAAATTGAAGAATTTTCCATTTGCAAACCTATAAACAGTCTAGTGAAGAGAAAAAGGACTTGCAATAATTTACAATTCAAAATTTCGCCTGAAACAAAATCAAAAAACACTGTCTCTTCCATTTTTCTCACAAAATCGTAATTTCTGCTCCGCAAAACATTTTGAATAAATAAATGAATATAAATTAATTAATAAATTTGAGTACTCGAAACTTTCGGGAACTCGAAACCATTTGAGCTCTCGTATGTTCGAGTCAACTCAAACTCGACAAGACTCGAAGTTTCAAGCTTTTTGCACACCTCCAATAACTATTTTTTCCAGTTATAAATCCTGTTCAAAATTACCTTTTAGCAATTGAAAATTGCTTAAACAATTTTTTTAAAATTTCGTCAAGAATGTGAAAGAATGATATCAGTTCGAGGGGTTAATTATTACTTCTGAAATTTGGTATACACTCTCTCTGCAATTTTATGCAATTTCGTGCAATCTCGTGCGATCCCATGCAATCTTTTACAATCTCTTGTGATCCCTCCTTACGAAAAAATATTATAGAAAATTGCGTATAGGTCTATGATGATTTTCTTATAATGATTTTTTAAACATTTTTTCATGATTCTACAAAAATGATTACACGAAATCATGATAGATAATCAATATAAGAAAATCATTATAAGAAAATCAGTATAGAAATAAATAATGTTAAAATATTGAAAGAATTAATGCAACAAATAGAGAATCTAAAAACAAATGATTTACCTACTTTCTCAATGTAGAATTTCAAATTATTTCAAGGGATTTTACAGGATTCCGCAGATTTCAAGGAATTTTACAGAATTCCAAAAGAACTAAAAGATTTCAAATACATCAATTGATTTCAACGAATTCCAAGGATTTCCAGAGAATTTATACGGATTCTAAGCGATTTTGTCAGATTTCATAAAAATTTCATGAGACTTGAAATGATTTCAAAGATTTCTGAACATATCAACTAATTTCAGAGGATTTCTTTGGTTTGCAAGAGATTAAAAAATATTCGCATGGATTTCAAAGAATTTCGTAAGAAACATTTCAAGGAATTTCAGAGGATTTCAAAGATTTCCAAATATTTCCGGGGATTTTAGGGGATTCCAATGAATTTTAAGAGATTTCAAGGAATTTCGAAGAATTTTGTAGGATTTGTAAAGATTACAAGAAATTTTTCATTTCTCAACAAATGATATGAATGTAAATTTCGAGAGATTCCTAACGATTTTAAAAATTGTATGGGATTCTAAGGTATTTTAAAGAATTTCACAAGATTTAAGGGATTTTATTTAATCTCCGAGGATTTCAAGGGATTTCAAATTATTTGGAGTTATTTTGATGGATTTTCACGAGTTCTAAAGATTTCAAGAGATTTTAGGGGATCCCAGCGAATTTATAGAGAATTTCAGGGAATAAATTAAATTTTATTTCAAAAGATTTCATGGGTTTCAACAATCTTAAGGGATATGAGGGAATTAAACAAATTTCAAAGGAGTTTAAAGATTTTGAGTTATTCTGCAAGATTTCAAAGAATTTGAAGACATTAAAAAAATTTCAAGGGGTTTCAAATAATTTTGTAGGATTGCCAAAGGTTTCAAGAAATTCAATAGAATTTTACAAGATTTAAGACATTTTGGAGGACCTCTAAGTATTCAAAAGATTTTAGGGGATTTTACTTTTATTTCTAGATAACTTTAGAGAATAAAATTAATTAATTTCCTTTCAATGGAATTTGAAATTAATTCTACAGATGTCTAAATATTTTAAAGATTTCAAAGGAATAAAAAAGGTTTCAAAGGTTTCAAGAGTTTTCTACGGACTTTAATCGATTCCAAAGATTTTAATGGATTTAAAAATATTTAAAAATGTATCAAGGGATTTCAAAAGATTCCAAAGAATTTTCATGGATTGCAATAAAATTTCAAGCGATTTTGAACATGTCAAGGGAATTCACAGATTTTTGGTGTGTAAAGGTTATTTGTGCAGTTTCGCTATTTTTGTATACTCCCATATGAGATTATGAGTGATCTAAAATAAATCGTTTTTTGTAGTTTCTCTTCTTTTTACATTAATTTCTTCAATATTTTAAAAATATTAATTCTTATGCTGATTATCCTATATTTGTTTCCTATATAATATTTATACAATGAATTTCCTATAATCCATGGAATCTTTTGCAATCATGCAATCTTGCAGTCTTGCAATCTAGCGTACACCAAAAATACGAGTAATTAACCCTTCATATCAGTCTTTCCGCAATTTTTTAAACATATTTTGTGCAATTCATATTAATTTTGCGAGTAAATTCAAAATAGGCCTCATAATAAACGGTATAATTTTTCCATGCAAAAAGCGGGATTTTCTGTTTACGTAAAAGTCTATGTAAATTCTGATATCACTCTAAACGAATTTAGTATCTGAGTTTCTTTCCTTGAGCTTATTTATGAAATGTAAATATTTCAGAAAGACAAGCTTGACGCTTACAATCCATCAGATAGTGAATAAAGTATATATACTCTAATGAAACGACGGAATATTCATTAGTTACTTCGTTAACCAACTACTTCTTCAATAAATTAATCAGTTCTTCTCTACTTGGAAAAATGAGGGCCGTCTATACTCTGGTCTTCACCTTGGTGGTCATCTTCAATTCTATTGGTGAATATTGACTATAATAATCTATGACTTAATTAATTAATTATTTAATTGAATAATCAATTACTCAATTAGTTAATTAATTAATTCACTTGTCCAGATTGAAGCTCCTATGTTTCCACACGCTTTTCGCCTGATTTTTGTCTCGCGACTTTTTCTATGATGTCAATGTACCAGTCTATTGAATAAATTTCAATTTCACGTCTTCTAAAACTGAATAATTTTTAATTTTAACTCTTTTAAGTTGAATTATTACAAATAACTTCTTCAGAATTACATCATTTCAAACTACGAACATTCCAAATTAATGAATTGCCAATTGTAAAACTTAAAAATGGAAGGATTTTTAATTGTAAATCAATATGATTGAATAATCTTCAACTTAACTCCATCAAAATTGATTTATTACAAAAATTCAAAACTGCATCAACTCAAACTATAAGTATTCAAAATTCATAATTATTGAAGATTTTTGACACTTTATTAGTATACATTAGTTGGACGTCTTATAAAATTGTCTTACCATTTGAAACAACGTGAAGTTATTCCCCTTGCATGGAAATTGTTAATTGTTGATTTACAAGTTATTAATTTTGCACTTCAGATTAAAGTAATTCAATTTGAAAAATCGTGATGCACATTTTGGAAATTGATTTCTTTTAACGACTAAGTTGGAACATCCTAATATTATCGATGAGTCCTAAAACAAAATACGCAACTCACAGCGACAGATAGAAAGTACGTAACTCGAAATGGAAACTACGCACATTCAAAAGTATCACTTTTTCATATGATGATTACGAACGCTTAATAAAAGTCCCTAATTCAAATTTGATAATTTACGAAAATAATAATATTTTTCTTTTTTAAATTATCAAATTTGAATTGTGAACTTTTATTAAACGTTAGTAATCATCATCTGAAAAAGTGATACTTTTGAATCTGCGTAGTTTCTATCCTTCACCGCGAATTACGTACTTTCTATCCGTCGCCGTGAGTTCTGTATTTTCTTTTAGGACCAATCGATATAAGAATGCTTCAATTTTTATGATTTCTTAGCTCCGGGAGAAACTCTTATTGTTTCAGTCGGGTGTCCGTCTATCGTATAAAAAGGAGGAAGTGAGTGAAAATTAGGGGAAGCCAGGGGAAATGATAAGAAGTGAGGGGAATAAAGGGGAAATAAGGGGAAGTAAGGGGAAGTGTGGGGAAATGAGGAGACGGGTGGGGAAGGGAAGTTATAGGAGGGGTGAAAGAATAAGTGGTGAGGGTGTAGAGAGGGGGAATGGGAGAAAGTTTGGAAGGTGAAGGAGGGGGACATTTGACCGACTTTATTAACGACTTAATGGGCTACGAAACCGTTTTTTGTAGGCGCCTGTCGCCTTCTTTCACTAATTCTGAAACGAAGTTTGGAATTGTTTAATTTTTAACCCTTAAAGTTTGAATTCATTAATTTTGAAAGTTTCCAATTAGAAAGCATATAATTTCCAACGTTTTTAGAATAATTAAACTTTGAGGGTTCACAATATTTAAAATTCTTCAATTTTCAACGGTAGAATTGAGAATAATTTTTTTTGGGGACAGAAATCTCATTTTTTAGTAAAAAAATTCTATCCAATCGCTTTTAATGTCATTCGATGCTACATGATATGATACATTTTGATGACATTTATCACCTTTAAAATTTATATGATTTTAATTTAGAGTTATAGTTTTGAATGCGCAATTCTAAAACAGTTTAATCTTTGAGGCCTCGAAACGAAAGTTTTTTTGCTTTAAGAGCTGAAATTCGAAAATATTAGGTTTGAATCTCCTTTATTTTTATAGGTTTCCAATTTTAAATTTAACAATGTTTTAGGCTACTACTTTAAAATTGTACAATTTTGAATGTTTCATTTTAAAATAGTGCCTCATTTTAAAGTCAGTAATATTAGATGATTTTTAATTGCTATCCTTGATGATTCATTAATTTTAAATTAAAATCCTCCCGAATCGTTAATAGTTTCGAATTCAAATATTCAAAATGTCAGGATAATTTCTATATTAAATCTTTCAAAATGTTGTATTGAAAGCCTTGATAGGCAGGTTTAAATTTAATCATTTTATATTCAAATATTCTAAATTGTTTTGTTTCAATTTTAAACGTACAAAATTTTCTGGTTTTTTGAATTATTCGGAATCGGAAGGATTTTCAATTAAACAATTTTGAATTAAATACCTCCAGTATGATTTCGAAACAATGAAAAATTAAGAAAACGATTTGACCAATTCAAGCCTTAAAAATGAGAAGAATTTTGAACCAGACATTGAATATTTAATAATTTTTTATTTGAAAATGCTCGCAAGTTTGAGACAAAATTTTTTGAAGACCCTTTAGAATTAAAGGTCAAACTACTGACAATTATAATTTGGTAATTGTGAATTCCTTTTTTTTTTTGTTAAAATTCCTTCGGCTTTAACGAATACATTCTCATAACGTGTCTCGCGTTTTGCACTCGATTAAAGTATGTCCATAACGCAAAATTTTCTACATTATTTTGAAGTTTTTTATGCAAAATGTATGTTATATTAATTTCTGCACCTAGATACGAGGCTTTTGCCTTAGGAAAAAATTTTTGTTGTATCTTTTGTCGTTTTTCTGTAAATTAAAATTTGTTGATTTTTGTCACATTTCACGATTACCTAAAACAAAAATCACACGTTTCATTAAAAAATGGCCAACAAAAATTTGCATGCTCTTTTTTGGCTGGAAAATTTTTGTCTGTTCATTTTTTTTCTTATCTTGCGTAGTTCGACCGGAATGTAGAATGTATGGTTTTTCATCAAATTTTTCACGATTAAATAAAAAATTTGCGTCCTATCAAAAAATAGTCAATAAAAAATTTGTAGATATAATTTTGGTAAACATATTTCGTCATCAAACATTTTATTGTATCGTGTGTTGTTTCTTTAAAAATTGACATTTTTTATTTTTATTATTATTTTTCACGATTAAAAGGAAAAGTATGCGTTTTATCAAAAAATAAACCGCTAGAAATTTGTAGACATGATGTAGATGAATAATTTTTCATGAAACATTTTATTGTATCTTCTTCAGTTTTTTCACAAAAATTTAGTTTTTCAATTCTTAATTATCCATAATCTTCTGAAGAAACATGAGTAAGGTCAGAAAAATTACTCCAAGCCAATAAAACCGAGTTCTGAAATTTGGCACTTACGCTCTTTCGCCCGGCGATCCTTCAATTATGAATATTTTTTGAATGGAATAAATGAAGAACAGAAGATCATTTTAAGTTTGTTTTTCTAGTTTTATGTTTAGGATATTGCCCATTATAGTGTGAGTGGGTAATATTATGAGACATTGAGACATTTACATAAAAGATTACTATATTTTTCTAATAAAAACCGTTTAATTTTTGAGACACAAAATTTTCCTTGCGGGGATGTTTTTCCGACGCTAAAATATAGCAAAGTTAGTAAAAAATTTGATTCTATTTTGATGCGCGTAATTTTCACAGCTGAAAGTGTCAAGGAGGACATTTTCGCTGAAATGCTGGAGAGGTCATTTTAGTCTGAAATTGTTCATAACTTTTGCGCGTACTGCAATATTGAGGTAATCCATGGTAAACTTTTTCGGCCCAGCATACTGTTTAGTTTCCGTGAGCATAGAAAAGTGTGCTTTGAGAAGTCTTGGAGTAAAGTACGATGACGAGTGGACATTTTTTCGACAAATTCGAAATTTTCGGTGACACGATTTCGAGATTTTGATGCTTTTTTAATTAGGTCCAAATATTATATGTTACATCTTTTCTTAAAGGTTTCTGTAATGACTGTAAGCTTTTGTTTCAAGATTTAATTTTCAGTATCACATAAGAAATAAGAAAATCATATTGCTCTAAATATATACATTTTCTTGTCAACAAAATAAAAAGATACATCACAAATATTAAAATTTGATGAAATAATACATTATGAATATTATAAATAAAAGAAGAAATCATGGAACATATAAATGTTTGTTTTCAAAATTAATATTCGAACGAGATTTTCGTTTATGTGACTTGTCTTTACTTTGAATTAAATTCCATACGTACTCACCCATAATGGTGTCATCCCATCCTTCTTCATACCTTTTTTCCATTTGCATGATATCCTGGTGAAAACGTTCACCATGTTCTTCAGGTGCGTCTCCTAAATTTTCAGGGAAGAAGTCTAGGTGGGAGTGCAAATAGTCTAACTTCAAGGTCATTCTACTGCCAAGTTTCCTGTATGTCTTTATCAAGTCTTATCTACGTTTCTTATAATTTTGAGACTTTTTGTTTTCAAAACATTGAGAGGCGACAAGGCGCAAGGCTTGGCAAGCACTTTTCGCTGTGAAAACATTTTTTCTTCCAACTCCTTGCATTCCAACACTTTGTTTACCTGCGGTCCAACAAAAATATTCTACCTTTGACTTTGTCTGTAAACAGTTTAAGTAACATAGAGCGCATATGTTGGAAAGCATCACTTTCAGTACTTAATGCTTTTAAAAATTGGTTTATAAGTCCCAGATGTATGTGAAGTGGTGGAAGCAAAACTTTGTCCCGGGAGACAAGAGGATTATAAAGCAGTTGTTTGCACCAGGAATCAATTCGTTTCTAGGTGGCCTTTGTTTCCTGACATAATGTTAGGCATCAGCTTTACTGTCCCACAAGCAAAAAAAAGACGTGAATATTTAGTGTAACTCCCTTATAAGACAAGTACAAGCCTCAATATCTCGAAATCTCCACATACATCCCAATTATGGCGTGCATAGTCGATTTTAAGCAGCAAATCTTTGATGTTTTCATAGTTTTCTTTCCTGTGAACTGAGTGACCTACGGAAAGTGAGTATTTTTCAATATAGTATAACTTCGGACGTATAATTTTATTTTTCCTTAGATTTACTTGAAATCAAGTCTGCCTTAACTCATGTTTCGACTATTTTCGTCTACAGTTGTCAGGAAATATGCGAAGGCTGCGTCTCCGGAACTATATGAGATAAATAATTCTGTTTTTTTTTGTTTTTACGGAGAATTCAATGTACTTCAATTTTTTGTTAGACGAGTTTGAAGTACCATGCTCTGAAGTAAAGAAACATTTTAAAAACTGATAAAAACTGCAATTTTGCATACTTTTTCCAAAATTGTAATGGTTTTCTGATGTCCAAAAATGCTCAACGTTTATAAACTTTTTTTGGATGCCAAACTACAGAGTTTAAGCAACAAAAGCACGGCCTTAGAGTTATTTTTACGAAAATGTAGATAATAACCTGAAAATAAAAATGAAACATTAAGTTTATTCGACAATCCCTACAGAAATTTGTTTCTTTTTAGTCCTAAAATGATCGCGAAGCATCACTGAAATGATGTCAGAAGAAAAACAAGAGGTGAAAGCTCTTTTGGATTGAATTCAATCTAAGCCCACCGTGAAGGCGCATGTGTTCCGATTTGAATATGATACGATCCCGGGCAAAAATCGGAACAGATTTTAATAGGTTTATTAGCTACACTGTGCAAAAATTCTTCAAATCTCCATTAATGAGTATCCTCCATTTGCAGAAGATGAAATTCTTCGTTGGCACACTACTCCTCAACTTAATGATTTTCTTTAATTCAATTGGTAAATATAATAGTACAATATCATTCAACATCGCATCACATCAGATCAGAATAGGGTCAAAAAACTTCTCTTGGAACATATATTCAAACTTTTTAAAAAATATTTGTCTAAAAATTGTTTGCGTTTTACTTGAAGAAATGTCCCATTATCCTCTTGAAATTATAAATGATTATTCGCTCGGTCTTCGAACAGTATTCAAAACTTTATGAAAGATATTTTTGAAATACTTTTAAATAATGAAGATCTATAACAGAATTAAAGTCAAAATCAAAAAATTTCAGATTAATTGAATTGGAATACAGAATTTTTGTTCAGGTTGGATGTCGATGTTTTGCAACAAATGAGCCATTCTGAAAAACTCCCAAATTTTCTTTTTTATTTTGGACCACTTTTTTTTAATTTGTAAGAGGTTTCGGTTTTCGATGGACAAAACATTTTCGCTAAATCATAGAAAGTTATCTTTATTTTTGCATATTTTTCCTAATGTAAATCCAATGGAAAGCTTTAAGTTATTTGCGAGAGCGCTAAATAATAACCGATTCAGGTGACATTTAGAAAGCACCATTTTCTTGGTCATTGAAACGAAGTTCGTGAGTGGGAAGAAACCAATTTTGAAAACAACACTGAGAAAAATGGATTATACCGTTCATGTTCTTGGATTTTGAAATATGGGAGCGCAATCTGAAGACTGATCAAAAAAATTATTCTCTGTAATTCTTCTATAGCTTTTTTACGCCCTTTCTACTGATCGTAAGCATTTGAAAAAACTTGATCTTGCAAAATCAGAGGTAGCAAATTTTTTTCAATTACTTTTTTTTGTCTTAAAAGGAAGCTTAAGTGTCTTTCTTCAAGAGCTTTTTGAAGTTAAAAAATCCTATTGTTAATACAGAAATAAAAATTTGACCTTCAAAAATAAGAGTCAAATATAAATTTGATTTCTTCACCAAAAGAGGTCACTTTTCTGAAATTTGTATTGGGTAGAAAACAAGCTTGGGATTGTTTCTTTAAGAAAATTGACACTTGAAAGTGAGTTTTATTTTATGCTTTATTCGTGATTTGATGCGGTAAAAACATTTGCGTATGTGCGCCAGCTCATACTCAACTACATGTTTAACTACTACATGTTTACTAAACTACATGTTTGACTACAACTCAATGTTTTTGTATATACCGGAACATTTAACTCTTATTTTCATTAAACCATCACCAAAACACCAAATTAGACAGTAGACGCTCGAAAACCACTCAACGATTATTTTCGCAACTAGACAATATTTAGGGCGTTGGAACCAGACCCTAACCTCAAAAGTTAATTACCTTATTCAACTCCATAAATACTAGAATCACATCTTTGTTAGATTTTAGTTTGTATTCGGAGTGAAAAATTGGCTAATTTCGATATTTTTTGTGTAAAACGATTTTTCTAATGCTCGGGCTGATATTCAGAAAAATCGTTTTACATAAAAAGTATTGAAATTAGCCGATTTTTCACACAAAACACAGGCTTGATTCAAAACAGAATTAGGCCCTAAATATCTTAAAAAGATGTAATTCCAGTATTTGTGGAGTAAAATGAGGCAATTCAATTTTGAAGTTAGGGCCTGGTTACAACACCCTTAATTTCATTTTGTAATCTTAAAGCTGTTGAAGAGAAAAAAGTATGAGCATTCTGTTTCAAAAAAGCCTCCGCTTTTTAAAAAGTCAAGTTTATTCCTGCCGTTGATTTTTGAAGTTCAAATTTTTAAAAGTGATTATGATCAGTGGAATGGGTCGGTCAAAACCCAATGGGAGAATTTTTTTTCTAATTGATAAACTTCAGAGAGAATGACCTAATTTATTAATATTTCTTCTTACAGAATTAAGTTCACAGTACAATAAACAACTCCTTCGTTCTACCAAAGCGACTTTTCCTGGTGGTAGTCTTCACTACATGACAGGAGCAAAGGCTGACACTCGAGTAAATATAACCAAAAAAACCGGACAACTTAATGTACTACAATTAATTTCCGACGGAACTATCGTTGGTATAATAGACGCCGATGGTATTCTTCGTGAAATATATTCAGGCAATCTTAGAGTTGTAGTGTACATAACAAATGATAAAACTCCGTCGTATGTTCTTAATACCCTGACTGGAAAAATGATCAATGATTATGGTCTAAAATTCAATGAGAAAGCCTAGTTATCTGCAAATGAAGAATTTGGCTTCTGGATATTAAAGAAGAACCATTCTTGGCTTGAAACGGATAAGTAAAACATATATTTTTCAGATAGTTTGAGCCTCGGGCTGTCAGATAATGATCGTCTTTTTCCTGAAAGGGAGTGATAAATATTAGGAATTATCAAAAGTATGTTGAGCTTCACGTTTTCAAACAAATCGGTTTGATATCACTGTTGAAAACTTCCAGAATCAGTGGCTTGGACTTTTATAAAATCCACACATCGGGGCTTATCTTTTTCTACTTGGAGTAAAAACTAATTAATCCAGAGTGAAAAAAAATTCTTCGATCCATGCTGAGTTTTTTAAAACTCCGATTGGAAAACATACTGTACTATTAATCAATCCAACTCATTCAATTTTATTTAACATATCAATCTTACTAGTGTTTAATGTGCTGAATTGAAGTATAAAGACAAATTTGTCTTATTAATTGAAACATTTTGTTTCTTGGAGTAATCCATACTTTTAGTGATGAGCCACGCTAAACCCAGAGACACGAACGAGGACGTAGCAGTTATTATCTCCATTTTTGTTTTCATTTGGGTATTTTGTCTTTTTTCAGTAAATTCAAAGCATATTTTTAAAATAATTTTCATAAGTAGCAATAAACTATGAAAATCACTAATTTATCTTTCTCGACGCCATAGTTATGTCCGTCCTCTTTCGTGTCTCTGGATTTGGCTGAGCACGGCTTCACTTAAAGCAAGGAATACTTCAAGAAATGAAATGCTTGAACTAATTAAGACAAATCTGACTTCATACAACAATTCATAATGAACCAACATAGTCAGATTAAGAATTAAATTAAAATCGAATGAGCTAAATTGATTTAATTTGTAGAAAGTAAGTTTGCATAGTGTATTATTATTGTTCTAGTGCATCATATTGGTTCTGCCATTTTGCATTTTGCAATTCTGTTATAAGATTCGTAATCTTTAATTTTGGAAAAGGTGGGTGACCTACTTAAGGCTTTATTGTTCTGGTCAAGCGCTGTGTAATCAATCTATTTGAGGAACGTGAATATCAACATATTTTTCATAATTTCAACTATATTCCAGGCTTTTGCAGCAAAATAGTGGTTATTTTCAGACAGCCAGAGACTCAAACTACGTAATAAAATATTATTTTCACTTGTTCATCTTGGGCCAAAAAATGATTTTTTAAGATCCTACTTTATTTGTAATATTAACAGTTTAGAAACATTTGAATTCGATTCTTCTTCAAATACATGATTCTAAGTGAGTCCGTATTATGTTTCTGTGAATTATTTTTGAAATTTTGACTCCGTTTCGGCTGTAAAATAATATTTTGCAATGAGAAAAATGTACTAGCGAACCAAAGAAATAAATGGATTTGATACGCCAATAAGCATAATTTACTATCATCCAATATATCCCTACCTGAAAAACAAGAATCCTACTCTCTAATTATAAACTAGTGAAATTCCGATGAAATTTAGTATACAATCAAACTATTTACCTGTAAGAAATGTATGTGTATATATACGAGGTTTCAAAAAATAAAAAATTTATGAACTTGTCTTCAAAAAATTCCCAATCTCTACCGGAGTTATGAGTTTGATAATTTTTGAAATTGCTGCTTCGGAATTCTATGCATTGAGCTTTGAATTTACCAAATAGTACTATTATTGTAGAAATAAATATTCGAATTTAAAAAATAAAGGACAAAAATAAATTGTACTCTTCTTACGAAAGAGTATACTCTTCTGCAATTTGTATTGAATGACTTTTTGTTGAATGGCCGAAGTTTGGTGGGACTGACATGATTTTATGCTTGTGGAAAAAATTTCTCATATCAAGTTGGTAATCGGGAATATACTTTAAATAAGGAACATTACAAATAATAATGTATCCTCAGATAGGATTCACACTTTCGTTGACGAAAGGCATGCCCTCGGAAAAGTTTCAGGCGATGATTCCTCACAGCATTCTTGTTACGACCGCTAGAGATAAAACTTCTAATCGTTATTCATAACAATATAAAAAATTATTTTCTTAGCAATTGCATAATTCGTTCCACGAACCATTTGAGCAAACAAAAACTTCCTGTGGAAAAGTTATTCAAAGAAGTATAGAGAATTTTTCTGCAGAGGCTTTTTTGAAATAAATTATCGGGCGTGTATTATCAAATTTTAATTCGTTTAGCGAATAGCTATATTCATAATTTATATAAATATTCAACGAGATCATTATAATCACAGGCTCAAATCACAGTGTTGGTTATAAAATACTTTTTATAGGGCTCATCCCACATTTAAATTAAATTATACTGTGATTCGCTTTAAGGAATGTTAAATTCACATTATTCCTCATTAGATAACACAGAATCATCCACATCTAAAATTGCTGTTATCGACGCAAAGTAATCCATGAAAAATTTTTAACCTTCAGAAGAAAGATATTTAAATAAGCTTTTCACGTCATTCAACACTGT
>JAUMHM010110240.1:0-21564 GCA_032362435.1 Melikaiella ostensackeni
GGTCCTAGAACCTTTAAATTTTCAAGACTTCGATTCCGAACCCGAACCTTTCAAATTCTTACGGGTCCTGGTACGGCTCCTTTAAATTCTTAAGGCCCTGGTTTTGAATTCAAACCTTTCAAATTCTTAAGGGTACGGATCCGGACACGGACCCTCTAAATTCTTATGTGTACGGGTCCGAACCAAGACCATTTAAATTCTTAGGGGTCGACGTGCGGTCCTAGAACCTTTAAATTTTCAAGACTTCGATTCCGAACCCGAACCTTTCAAATTCTTACGGGTCCTGGTACGGCCCCTTTAAATTCTCAAGGCCCTGGTTTTGAATCCGAACGTTTTAAATTCTTAAGGGTACGGGTCCGGACCCGGACGCTCTAAATTCTCTTGGAAAAATTGTCTGCAAATTTAGTACAGAGACGGGAAAAAGGTCCTGATGCGGGATCAGATCAGACAAGAAGACCCCAAGGTGCTCCTATTAGGAGAGGATAGTTTGTGACTTGCGGGCGCATAAATGAACCCGCAAGCGTAACAGCGGTGACTGACGCGAAGGTTCTGTTTCAAGTTTCTGACCCCCTTCGGGCGAACAGCCGCTTCACCTTTAGTGCATGGACATCGTAGCCTTCAAACAGTCTATACGGAACTGTAAGGTCCTGGAACCTTTAGATTTCAAGGACTTCGATTCCGAACCCAAACCTTTCAAATTCTCACGGATCCCTGAAACGAACTGTCCTCTCCTAATAGGAGCACCTTGGGGTCTTCTTGTCTGATCTGATCCCGTATCGAGACCTTTTACCCGTCTCTGTACTGAATTTGCAGACAATTTTTCAAAGAGAATTTAGAGGGTCCGGGTCCGGACCCGTACCCTTAAGAATTTAAAAGGTTCGGATTCAAAACCAGGGCCTTAAGAATTTAAAGGGACCGTACCTGGACCCGTAAGAATTTGAAAGGTTCGGGTTCGGAATCGAAGTCTTGAAAATTTAAAGGTTCTAGGACCGCATCTCGACCCCTAAGAATGTAAATGGCCTGGGTTCGGACCCGTACCCATGAGAATTTAGAGGGTCCGGGTCCGGACCCGGACCCATAAGAATTTAAAAGGTCTGGGTCCGGACCCGTACCCTTGAAAATTTGAAGGATTCAACCCGGACCGGACCCTTAGGGAACCCTTTACACTGGGGTCCAACCCAAAAGGTTCTGATCACTGATAAAAGATAAATAAAAAAAATAATCATATAATGTGTATAACAGTGTAAAAAGTAGTATTATTAGTCAAAACTGGTTCAAATTAATATATTAAAAAGAAATAGTTAGAAAGAGGAACTTACTTAAGAAATGCTTTTGATTCCCCTTTAAAGTAAGGATTTGTAAAATTTTTCAGGCTCCTCCTCCAAATCCTTACGTAATTGATGAACACTCTCTCATTTCATTCAGAATTTTCAGTTGTTCGAATAACCTTCTAAAATTGAAAATAAAAAAGCATTGTGACATATAGAATTATCAGATTGGATGCATTACAGAAGGAATTATTAATACGGTGCAAGTTTCACGGGGTTTCCCCAGGATGATATTTCACATTAACAAGAAAATATGTTTTTACTTTAACAAAAAAAAGTTAATGAGAATATCAATAAATTTAATAAATCTCTTTGAATTTAGTTAAAAAGGCTGCCATGCTCAGACAGACAGAATGTTTCATTTATACTTTCAGGCGATATTTGAATTTAATTGATATATGTTTCATCATTTATAACTATAGTAATCTTATAAATTACCCCTCATGAGAAAGTCTAAATTGTCTTCGAAACATGTTGTTCCACAGTAGTAGAATAAGTGGTGCATAAACGGACCGGAGTACAAAAACGAAACCTCAGCTATTTAAAAAGAACTAGCAACGCCATCTGTGTGTTACCATGTGAAATTCGTAGGTTTTGACGGTACGATGATCATCTATATGATGTTTAGAGTCTCGGGTTAATGTGTCTAAAGTTTTCGGTCACGTTGTCACGCGAACGATTTCCTGAGTTATTTTGGACAAAAAATTGTGAAGCTCAAGCACTTGCTATTAGGTAGGATTTTGCAGCAATAAAATCATCAATCATTGAGTAAGTAGTCTCTAGAATGTTCTTTGACGACATTGTTTTTTTTTTTTTGGAAAGTCGGTTTCTAAACATTTTTCCGGGGTTCGTTCATGTGAGTCGTCGCTTTTCGAGCAGGGGTACATGAACGGACCCCTTTTTGGGGTATAACAATGGACCACTGCAAATATCGAAATGTTGCTTGACAACCTTTTTTCTGAAGAAAATTGTCAAAATGTGGAACATTTTAAAATGTTTTTGCGAATTACTTTACATAAATTTTTAACGTTAGCCAATTGGAATTTCGAAGGCTTGTGCTGAAGGCTTTAATGAAAAAGCGGTGGGACAATTTTTCAATATGCTAGGCGGAAAATAGATTAATTTTCTTGAATTTTAATTTTTGGTTAACGTTCTGTATTCTGGTGCCAAAAGTTGATAAAATACTTGCAAATATTGCTTATTGATGTAATTTTGAGTTGTTCGTATCTTTTTGACTCGAGAGTTCGTTTATGTACCCCAAAGTGGGCTTTTTTTAAAGCTGAATATAATAAACAATATTACGAATGAAAAATTTTTGGCAATTTTTTAGTAAGGAACGAAGACAAAAATACATATTCATGTGCTTGAGATTACATAAAAGTACATGTATGTGTATACACTTAAGACTAGAAGAAAAATAATCATGGTTAGATTTCATTTCGATCTTTAAGAAATTATTTATAAGATTTATGAAACTCGCATTTCGGGAAAAGAACTACCAATATAACGGATCCACTTTCAGAGAACGATTGCCCTATGTTTCCTGCGATTTCGCGAAATTGCACCCTACGTTCTTGCACCTGGCATTTGGAGCGATATGAGAGAAATCACGTCGTCGCAGTTGCTCGGGGCATCCCCAGACTTGCGCTCAGAATTCATCGGCTTTGATATATGTAGAATATTGTAAACCCTTGGTATGTACGTACACATGACACATATTTGCTCAAGAACTCAATTTACTTCCAGATAGTACTCGTATGTCCGAGTGAGTGAATTTATAAAGCAATGATTGGAAAAGATCTCGCTCTTCTTTAAGACGAGATCGAAATAAGATCGATTTTTCACTGAAATGTTTAGTCTATGGTTGAGGATGTTCGACATCATACCTTAAAATTCAATAAGCTTTTGAATATGGTATTATACAAACGACAGAAATTCCTATGTATTTCAAGTCGCTGAATCCGAATCTCAGGTCAAAATAGCACCTCATACGATTAGTTTTCGACATAACCTCAAAAATCCTCATTTTTGAGTATGTAATGAAAAAAAACATGATTTTATTATGGATTTCAAGCCGTTGAATTCAGAAATGGAGTCAGATCAATGATATTACTGAAAAATTCAAAACATAATCTCAAAACGAAATTGCCTAAGCGGCACTTTTTAGGACTAAATTGAATTAATGGACTTCCAGGCATTGAATCCAATACGTAAGTCAAATTAGTGTTGGTCTTGCACGGCTGTATGAAAAGAGAGCTATTTCTTTCATTATAATGCACTTTTTTGCATTCGAAAGTCCTTCGTAGCGGGATTTTCCTTCTTGAACTTTTTTTTTGAGGTAAAGCTCTTTTCAACGTCCAACAGTAGTCTGACATCATATTTTCATCTCATCTTCCTTGATATCGTTGTTACATCACTTCAATATTTTGATGAAATCTTTCACCCTGTTCTTCACTGTAGTCCCCAAGATTTTCAGGGAAGTATTCAACATGAAAATCCATGAAATGGAGCTTTAAACTCATTAAATACATCAATTTTTTGAAACTATCGACCATTCTCGAAATCTTTTTTTTCCACTCTGTACTTTTAATGTTTCTAAGGAATGGTTCAACAACATTTTTGAAGTCGAGCCATGCTCTTTTCCCAGTCGTAGTCATTTTAGTCATAAAAACGTCGTCTTTCAACAGTTTTCGAATTCCAGGTCCATCGAATATTCCTTTTTTTAACTCAGCTTCGGATAATTGGGGGAACGGAGACATCATATACTGAAAACATTGTCCCTCTTCATCTAGTACTTTCAAGAATTGTTACATAAAACCCAACTTAATATGAAGAGGTGGACGGAGAACTTTTGATGGCTCCACTAATGGGTCATCGATGACGTTTCTGGTTTCTCTTTCCAGCGACATTTTTTTTAGTCAAACTTTTTTTTGTAATGATGACCACGATCCCAGCTGTCCCATAAGCACAAGAAACAAGGATGCTTCGTATTTCCTGATTGCTGTCCCAGAAGCATTGAAAGAACTTCGAAAATTCAACAAATTCGCCATTTATGTTGTTTGTACTTTATTTTTTCCAAGGTCATTTTCATATTCCTGTAAACTTCTCGAAGTTTTGTTGAATAAGTTACTGGTATCAATGCATATGCGTTTGTGTTGTGCAATAAGACGGCTTTCAGGCTTCGTTTAGAAGAGTCGATGCTGGCCTACAAATTGCTGCTGGAACAATATTTTTTGGAGGTTCTGTTACGAAAGTTTCAGTAATAATACTAATCTGACTTTCTTTTTGAATTCGGCGGCTTGAAATCCATTTAAAAAAACATGTTTTCCCATCACATACTCAAAAATGAGGTTTTTTGAGGTTATGTCAAAAAATAATCATGAAAGGTGCTATTTCGATCTCAGATTCGGATTCAGCAACTCAAAATATATAGAAATATATGTGTCTCATTTAAAATTCTGGACCTTTTTTCTGTGTGACTGTGTTATTTAGAAGTTATGAAGGTTCTATTTCGACCGCGCGGCTCGTTTCTTCGCAGGTACGTATCAACTCGACGCGTTCACGAGAAAATGCTACTCGTTCAAGACGAATTATTATTTATTAGTCGGAATTCAAGGTACAGAAATATAAAATAATTTGTGAAAGATGAATTTCAATTGCTCTGCAATTGAAGAAAAACCTTAGATGCAGCAGTAAGTTTACAAACATTAAGGACAGACAAAACAATGCAATGCACTACATAATATCTTCTACACTTTCTTTTAACCCTATATGCGCTATCAGTCAAAAACGATTTAAAAAATATATAATTTACGATTAGCAGCAGTTACTTAATGATGATTCATTTTGAATAATTTTTTCCTAAGAATACATATCTAAACCTTTCTAGACAACTTTCCCATTGGAAATTTTTTGTTGCTCAAAATTCGTTTGACTCCCCATGACCTTGAAGATTTGAAGACATGACTTATGCAGTGTCTTCGAAAGAAATTTATAACGTTTGTTCAAACGAAAATGTTGACTATTTATTTACTTTACCAGTCGTACAACATCATAGAGAATATCTTCTGTGAATTGTGAGCCTAGGTTCGGCTCCCTCGTTGCGGAAACCCGCCTCATGGGGGAAGTGGTGGGAGAGCGCGCGCAAGCATTTGAATGTCAGTGACTGTGATTAGCGGACAGCACTGAGTAGAAGTAAAAGAAAATAGAACGGCAGATGATACGTTGTCATTATCAATGCAAAGAAAATAAAACGGTGACGAAAATAAATTTCAAATTAAATGTCAGATAACAGTGTTTTATCAACCATTGTCGAAACTTAATTTATTAAAGGTTAAAGCATTAGCCGACACCGTGAATAACATTTTTAAATTATCGAAAATGAACGCTCTCCTTCTGTTGCTGAAAATATTAGCATATCGACAGAAACTGCGTACTACCTATACCGATGTGATAAGAACATATTTCATCTTCTGAATTTCACTTTAAGAGTAGAGACAACCTTCAATATTTTGAGCATCAAAATTCCCAGCAATCAATTGCAGTACTTTTAAATATTTGTTTCTTGCCAGAACATCATTTAATTTTTTTTTGGCTACTTTTGACGCTGGTCCGTTCTGTCTGAATAATTCATTCTTTACGTGTTAAACATAACTCAAACTTTCCTGAAGCAACAGTTCCTGGGTTTGTAATTTATTAATGTACTCAACTTAACATTCAAAATCAGTTTGCTTGTACTGTAAGTCTACTAGCAAATGTTTTGTACGTGAAACTTTTTGAACTTTTCCTATACATGTTGACTCCTCTGGGTACAAACTCAAAGCAACAGAACTAATTTTAGAAAAAAATTTTTGCATAATACGTAGCCGTACTTAGCCACGTTCCCCATCGTGTTATAATAGGCTCTAATGGCAACGGTAATTCTGGATTCATGTCGCGGAAACGTGCAATTCGTACAGAAGACTTAGGGAAAACTTTTTTTACATTTGCAATTAAACTATTTACTGTTTTATAATGCAGACGAATTGCTTCAGCAACAAGTTGGAGACCATGCGCAACACATGTAATATGCAACATTTTCAAAAATATTTTTTTAAATTCTTCAGCAGCTTTAACCATATAAGGTGCTGCATCCGTAACAAATAACAAAACTCGATCGTGTTGAATATTATCAGGCCATAACAACTGCACTGCATCATGAAAGAGATCTGCTACAGTCACATCATTTACTGCACTAAGTTCTTCAGAAGTCAATAAGTAACATTCTTTAGATTTAATGTCATCTTAAACACCAACAATTACATTTGATACTTTTCTATCACAAGCATCAGTGGTTTCATGAATCGAAACCCAAATATTATTATTTCCAATCATATCGCGCATTGCATTCAAGGTCTGATCATACAATTTAGGTAGAACATTTTTTCTCAAAGTCGATTCATCGGGAACGTTTTTACCTGTGTAAGTCGAAAGAAATTTCTTAACAAAAGGATTATTAACCTTTTTGAATGGAATATCAGTCTTCCAGAAACATCTCACATAGATCTTTATTAAATTTATTTTCATCTCCGGTTCTGTTGCAGAATCTTTTAACCTAAAGACTTCCAACACTTTCTTCCCATCATTCTCGAGATAAATCTTTTTTTTCTGTTATTTTGAAAATCTGCATACTTCATTTTATGCGACTTTGTACTTAAATGACGCCTTAATTCCTTATTTTTTGCATGACTAATGACAGCATTACAATGTTTGAACACGTAGGAACTTCATCAATAATAATATTATCCATTATTACTTTCACACAGCATCAATAAAAGAATCTTAAACATGGAATTGCAGCGAAGCATATGTCAACGACCAAATAAGTTGCGCATTGAATGAGTAAGAAATGGGGGTTAGGCAGAGAGAGGGGGAGGGGGCGAGGAATCGTGCTTGATCGTGCGTGCTCGACACGAGGCGTCGTATGTGCCGGCTTGCGCGCGCACTCCCACCACTTCCCCTCATGCGGCGGTTCTCCGCGACGAGGGAGCCGAACCTAGGCTCGGTGCGCAACTTCAGACTGGGCTCGTCCGCTCTCTGCCTATAAGAATATATATTTTTAAAATTAAAATTGGAAAATTATCTGAAAAGTGTCCACGGGACAACGCACAGCGCAGCAGAATAGGAAATAGGGGTTCAAAAAGTTTCAGAGCCTGCATTTCTTGGCGGATTGCGCTATTCTATTTTCAAAGTTAAGGATAATTAAATTCTGAAGAACTTTAAAATGCTGATTTTTTAAAACAAATTTTTGAGAGTTTGTTATTCAAGTTGCAAAATGCCAAAAGACCATAATTTTTTATATTTGTACTACCTGATATGTCTCATTCATTGATATTTTGTCAAAAAGGTATGAAGTTACTGAATTTACATTTGCTGAACAGATTGTAATATTGTGGATGAAGTTCATTTACTTGCTTAGTTGTTATACACAATTTGATGAACGAAATTAATTTTTGTTGTATTTGGAAGCCTGGAAGCATTTTATATCAAAATTGTCTTGTGGAATTATGTAAAACTAATGTCCCATTACAACGTAACTCCAGAAGAATCAATTTTTGATTGTTACAAACAATTGTCATGAACAAATTTATTGAATAACCGCTTTTGAATATAGAAAATTCGTTTTTCCAGCGCAGTCGTTTATTTTGCACTCATGAATGATATTTCAACAGCATATATTGACACTCAAGAATATTTTCAATTGTTATAAAGAATCACGAAAAACAAGTTCATTAAATGGGTACTTTTAAATAAAAAAATGCTTTTTTAGCATAATCGTTTACTCACGCTCAAGAATAATACTTCAACAACATTCTTTATTGTTATAAACAATTATCATAAACAAATTCATTAAATGAGCGCTATTGAATATGGGAAATTCGTTTTTTCAGCGCAGTCTCTTATTTTACTCGCAAAAATAACACTTTAACTGTACCTGTATGTGCTGCCACTTAAGAACATGTTTCATTGTTGTAAACAATTGTAAGATAGAAATTCATAAGATAGGCGTTTTCGAAGAAAGAAAATTCCTTTTTTCAGCGTAATGGTTTACTTACGCTCAAGAATAATACTTCAACAAGACTTTTTATTGTTATAAACAATTATCATGAAGAAATGCATGAAATAAGCACTATTGAATATAGGAAATTTATTTTTTAGCGCAGTCTATTATTTTACTCGAAAAAATAATACTTTAACTAAATGTGTTGCCACTCAACAACATGTTTCATTGTTGTAAATAATTATAAGAAAGAAATTCATGAAATTGGCGATTTCGAAAAAAGAAAATTCCTTTTTCTTCAGCAGAATCGTATATTTTATTCATCTAAAAGCAGCAATTTAATAACTTTGCCTATCAGAATTGTTTATAACAATTTCAAATGTTGTTGAGTGACAATATACATTCTGTTGAAATATTATTCTTGAGGGTAAAATAAATTATTCTGTTAGAGAAACGCATTTTCTGTTCCTAAGAGTGCTTACCTAATGAATTTGTTCATGATGATTGTTTACGACAATGAAAAATATTGTTAAGTGCCAATTATTTTCTCTGAAATATTATTTTTGAGGGCAAAATAAACGATTTTGCTGAAAAAAACGCATTTTCTGTATCTAATAGCGCCTATTTAATGAATATGTTTATCATTATTGTTTACAACAATTGAAAATATTGCTGAGTGTCAATATATGCTGTTGAAATATTATTTTTGAGTGGAAAATGAACGATTGCGCTGAAAAAACGAATTTTCTATATAAAAAAGCGCTTATTCTATGTCTTTGTTCATGATAATTGTTTATAACAATCAAAAATGTAATTCCCCAATATTGAGTTGTAATCAGGCACTCATTTTACATGAATATACAAGGCGATTGAGATAAATAACGATTGCAGACTAATTCCATATCTTATTGAGAAAATATCAGTGAATGAGGCAAAGCAGGTAGCACAAATCTAAAAAATCATGGTTTTTTGACATTTTGCAATTTAAATAACAACGGTCACAATTCTCGTCCGATTCACTTTTTCTTTTTTTTTGAATTACTCAGTATAATATTCTTAACAAAAGCAGATTCTTTTTGCATCTACAAAATATTATATTAATAAATAAATGAGAAAAAAATGAAAAATCAAAGCTTTACTTTTTCAGTGGATTGAAAACACTGAAAATGAACGTATTAAAATTGTTAAAAGTTCGTTCAAAAATACTTACTAAATATAAATAATTTGATCAATAAGAAAAAGATTATTATTTAAAATATTCATGAACAAATCCCTGAATATCATTCTCTTTTAGAGTTAATTGTTTTTAAAGATGAAGATCAAACGTGGCTTAAAGCTTTCTGATATTTAATCCTTAATATTTGTAAAAAAATTAATACTTATAATTTTTATTAAACAATTTCGTAAGAAAACCTCAGGATCTTCATTTTTCCCCCAAAAGTTTACTATTAATAATAAGATGACACCTTATGATTAGGAAAGTTACCAGGGATACTAATTTTTACTTTTAGTTATTAATTTTCATTGTTAAAAACAAAATACGTTAATAATAACCATTCACATACAGTCTTGTAAGGAAAAATAACTTTTTGTGAATATTTTTTCAATAAACAAAGTAAAAAATTGGCAACCTTATGTTTGTTAGGAATTTTATACGGAGTGATTTGAAAGAAAGAGAAAAATTTATAGGCGGTTATAGAATCCGGCCGCTCAATTGCAATGTCCTTTCATATGGTATTTTTGAACTGATTATGGTAGTCTATAATTCCACGGACATTTTAAGATCTAAAACAAAACAAAAATCCATAGTGCCCTTTTTGAAAAAAGTCGACTTTTATGCTCAAAGTATTCATCAACAAAAAAATTCTAAAAATTTATTTGCAATATACTTGCATATGGGATTTTCTTGCTGATTATAATTCTACAGGAAAATATTGCAGTTTGATGAAGATTCAAATGTGTTTTATAATTATTAATAACTCTCGAAATAATTGATATTTTTCTAAATTCTCTGAAAAATTTTCCCTTTCCGAAGCCTGAGGTCGAACCTTTCTTTAAAAGTCTTAAAAATTGTTTGAATCTTCTGTCTAATGTCTCTGAAATAATAAGGGAATCGATTCTAGAGAATTTTTTCAAGTCTATTAATTTTTGATATATTTCTTAAATCTCCAATCATGAAGAAAATTAAATGTCATATCAGGAACGAGGCATAGACGAAGTGGAAATAGGAAATTTCAAAGCAAACAATCACCAAGTTCAGAAAAGAAAAAAAGAGAAGAAAAGAGGGAAAAGGACAGACGTAAAAAAGGAACTCGTACTTCGAAGGTCCACTTGTTTCCCCATCAACTTATCCCAGAGGATAGAAAATGAAATTACCTAGATTTTTTTTCCTCAATTCCCTCCGTATACTGCAAGTTGAAACCGGCAGTAGCTCTGCTTTATAGAGAATATGCTCGTGGTCGGTTGGCTTGCTGGAAATTGAAGATTCTAGCGAATTGTTCGGATTTTTCTCGGGCCACTTCCTACATGGCCTGCTTCGTGGGAAATGAAAACCATTATTAAGCGAAAACCACCGATATTAAACTTGGCAGCTGGACTATTGTAGAATGTAGGCATATATGAGGAAAAACGATAAATTGAGTGTCCGGATCCTATAAAAGCACATAAAATTTTCTCATGCAAAAACAAAGTTCCCTAGAGGCTTTAAAACAAATTTTCGATTTTTAATATGAAAATGAATATATCTGGACGTGAAACTTTATTGTGCATCTTTTTTCCTCTTGACAAAAAATTGTAGTTTTTCCAATACCTGCAGAAAAAAGTATGCTTTTTCACGCCTGTAGAGCGAACGCAAAATGGCTGATTTTGGGGCTCCGGGAAAAAACTCAGAGAGGCGCATGCGCAGATCACGATTTTACGCATTATTCCCTAGATTAAACATAGGAGGGAATAAGAGAGCTGCGTCAAGAATAAAACTCGTGTGTTTGGCGTTTTATTCCTCGATTTGGCAGTGGCGCCGCGTGGTGGCAGAAGCTGTATATAAAAAGTATCGAACGAAGAAAATAATCGATGGATTAGGTCTCGCTGCCGCGTTCAGTACAGTTACGTGACTTCTCGTCGCGTCAGTATTGTCAATATTTGTTGATCTGAAAAACTAAAGAAATAAAATGTAAAGTGACGATAAAAATCTTACCCCGCCTGAGATTGTAGAAGAAGAGAATGCAATTGTAAATAAGTTGTTGCCTTCTGAGTCTGAAGAAAAATATGAAGCTGAATATGAAAAGTTCATGCAGTGGCGAAAAGAGAAAAATCTAACCTCACTTTCGGAAAATGTGTTGCTACTTTACTTTGATGAGCAAGTCAAAAATTTAAATCTTCAAGTTTTTGGTCACATTACTCGATGAGAAAGTCTAATCTAAATCTCAATAACGGTGTCGACATAAGTCAATAAAAGAAATTGACCATGTTATTGGAATGACTATCCGAGGGTGACAAGCCCAAAAAATCGAAAGTTTTATCAAATAGCCACATTGAAGAGTCTCTAATTGACGCTTTAGATAATGAATCTTTAGACAAAAAGGTAAATAATACAATATTTATAAAAGTGATATATTGTGATAAAAGTTAAAATTGAAATTTTATAAAATATTTTCTGTTTAGGTAGCTTTAATTTTCGGAATTAAAGGCGCTTGTCGAGAAGAGAAGTTAGTACGAATAGCAACTGACGACGTTGAAAAGTAAGGAAGATTGCTGCTTGCTGATATTCGCTATACAAAAACGAAGATTGACCGCTCATTCGTAATCGATGGTGAATTTTGCAACATCGTAAAAAAGTATCAAGATTTACGTCCCTCAAACGCAATTTGTACACGTTTTTCTTAAATAACCAACACGGAAAGTGTACGAACCAGCCAATTGGAAGAAATAAATTCGGCACCATGCCCAAAAAAATAGCTGAATTTTTGAAGTTGCCGGACGCTGAGTATTACACTGATCATCCTTTTTGACGATCGTCGGCGATATTACTAGCCGATTCCGAAGCTAATTTAAAAACCATTTGTCGACTCGGAGGATGGAAATCCAAAACTGTCGCTGAAGGATATATCGAAAATTCCGTGATGAACAAAAGGAAAATCGGATAACAAATCATATCAGGTACACTTCAAATTACTTCCACAGATTTTTTAGCTATGTTAAATTGGAAATACTTATTTGTTTAAATCAGGTATAAATTTTCGTTTAACGGAACCAGAATTCGATCTCAATGATGAATCAAAGAGGAGAAAGACTGAGAATTATGTCATTTCCGGACCATTAATTTCAGGGGAGCCAAATTGTGCCTCAATTCGAGAAAAAGGATCAGATAAAATCAAGATTCCGGGCTCAAATATGATCTTGCAGTTGAATAATTGTTCGAATATAACGATTAATTTGGCTCATGAAAAATGAGATACCAGAAATGAATTTGCAAAACAAACGATGCCAAAAAACAACGTCCAAGAAGATAATAAATGTTATTTTGTTCTCAAGACAATAAAATGTTTGTATTTTCCATAAAATAACTTTATAAAATATAAGTAATTATAAGTATAAGTAATTATAAGCGAAGTTTGAGCAACAAAAAACTTCCAGTGGGAAAGTTGTTTAGAAAGGTTTGAATATGTTCTCTATGAAAAAAGTTATTCAAAATAAATCATCATTAAGAAATTATGGATGTTTTATTTCGACCCCTCAGCCCGTTTTCCTCCTGTATGTCAATTCTGACTAATGGATAATACTTCGTTGGTTGATTTATAACCATTTTATTCAGATTATTCCATTGTTCAAAAAGAAGAAGGTAGTAGTCCAAACCAATAACACATTTCTAAAAAATTGCTAGCTTCATCAAATTTGTAAACTATATTTAAGTGAAATAGATATCTTCTGGTAAATTGAGTTAACCGTTAACGACTCAATCAAAAGAAATCTTGAGTATTCATAGGCAACCCGACAGATTGGAACACATCCTTGCTTAATGAATCTCTTCTAAAATTTCTTGAAGATCGAAATGAAATCTACTTTTTTATGAAAATTTTTGGTGTACTTAGAAACGAATAACCAGAAAGTTGACAAATCAAAATTAGACGTCGAGACTATCTGCTTTTCAGGCTCATCAGAGACAAATGTTCTATAAATATACAAACAAAATGAAAAAAGGGAAGAGTCAACCATTGCCAGAAGGATGTTCATAATTTGAGATATAAAATTTGAATTCAATTAGAATGAAAATTTCTATTTGAATGTTAAAATATTTTACTATGTTATTATTATCTTTTTGGATAAAATTCTGAATCTTGATATTCGGGTCTAAGACTCTATGTATAGTTTCCTAAAATCTATTGGCATTCTTCGAAGAGATGATTTTCACAAGGGTTTGGGACTGGTAATTCTCTCTGAAAAAAAAATGGTTAAACGTTTTCTTCGTTCAAGTGTCTATATAGACGATCCAGTCGTCGAATTTCTTTCGTTCAGTGCACTTCGTGTTTCTCTGAATTTTCTTCCTGGTGAAGAATTTTTTTCATAATTTAAACAATTTATATTAAAAAAGTGGTTTTATGCTTCTATCTTTGAAAAGATAAATTACACAGGAAGTTATATAAAAAATTATTTTATCTATCTTTATTTTTATGTTTTTGCTAATATAATTTTCAGTGTAATTGATAAAAATTTTGGTGGAATGTGATTTTATTATAGATATTACTGAAAGTGTAGTATAGGAATTTTGAATGAATTTATTCAATTAGTAAAAACTCAGATTGGATGCATTACAGAAGGAATTATTGATACAATGCAAGTTTCATGGTCGTAGATATATAGGGGCTTTCGAGCTCAAAAATTAAGACGGAGTCTGGACCACAATTACAAGATGGACTCTGGACTAAAATCTCTGAGCCTCTCATTTCTTATATAGAAATAAATGTTCACCTATTATGCGTGATATCGTCCCAAAATAATATTATATATATATTAAATGCTTATCGCAATGATATATATATATATATATATATATATATATAAATTATATTGTTTTGAGGTAACTTCACGCATGATCGGTAAACTTTTATGTCTATATAAGAAATGAAAGGCTCAGGGGGTCTAGTCCAGAGTCCGTCTTTTAATTGTGGTCCAGACTCCGTCTTGTAAGAAGTGAGCAAAATTTGGTCCAGAGTCCATCTTGTAATGCTGATTCAGAGTCCAACTTGTAGTGCTGATCCAGACTCCGGCTTTTTTAATATTTTTTAAATTTAATAACAAAAATGAAAAAAGATTGACTTTTGAAGTATACCGGTTTTTAACAAATACTTGGATTCATTCAAAAATACCTAGAGAAAATGAAGCAACTATCCAAAAAAGACGTTCAATAGCAACGCAAATGCTCAAAAATTTATTGAATTTGTTCTAAACAAATAAGTGAATAAAAATGGTTTCGTGGGGATAGGCAGCGATTCATCAATCGATTCGCAATCAATTTGAACAATTTATGGACAAAAAGAGTTTTCTAGTTGAATTATGGAAGTTCATGAATAATTTCTCATTTCTTAAGCAAGTTTTATAAACATTCATCCATATCTGATATTTATGGAGGAATAAATGAAGTTTTTTCTACGAGATCAATCATATATTACCTGAAAATGAGACCTGAGTATCATATTTGGTTATCGAATCAAAATGAATAATTGTTTAAACAATATTAATTAACTAATGCACTATTTGGTTAATTTTGGACGTAGGAACTTTGTTTTTTCGAAGCAATCAGCTGTAAATAACTAACTTCTGAATTTTTAAGAACATTTCGATGGCAATAAATAATCTTTATTGTAAACAACAATTGTTTGAATAAATTTTTATCATGTTATGTATTTATAAATGAAATTCTACTGTTTTCACGGGCTTAACATCTTATTATTTGGCATTGACTTCTTGCTATGAATTTCCAACATTTTATTATTGTTTGAATAAGCTTAATCAACAAATGCATTATTTTGCTATTTGTCAGAATTAAAACTTTGTTCTTTTAGCATAACCAACTGTTAATTACAAATTTTTAAACTTTCTTTAGATACTTCCACAACCATCCACTATTTTTATTGTTGTTAATAATGTTATAAACAAATTTTTCTTGGATAATGTATTTGTAAACTAAAAATTGCGTTTTTCTTGTGGAATATACTTAAAATAACTTAATAATAATAATTCCTTGCTATCAGTTGATAACAATTGATAATTTGTTAAGGAAAATTAATTACTACTCGACTTTTTTTTCGGTTTATGGAACACTTTTCAAATAAGTTTTTAATTTTTATTTCAAAAGTACATATTCTTCCAGGAAATTTCATTTCGCATCTTTTCCTCTTGATATAAAAGTTGTAACTTTTGGCGTTTTCGAAGTAAAACTGAAAACCCTGTTTTGCAGAAAACAAATTTTTTGAGCCATTTTTCACTTCAACTCGCGATAACTCAGCCAGTTCAAGGAGTTTTTTGATGAAATTTACAGGAAATATTCTTTATGATGTTCTATGAATGGTAAAGTAAATAACTAATAAACATTATTGTTTAGACAAAAGGTATAAGTTTCTATCTGAGACATTGCACAAATCATGCATTCAAATCTTCAAGCTCATGGAGTCAAGCGAAATTTGAGCAACAAAAAACTTTCAGCCGGAAAGTTGTTTAGAAAGGTTTAGATATGTTTTCTACAGAAAAAATCATTAAAAATAAATCAACATTGAGAAATCAAATCATTCATTCCGTGGCTAACATATTTATACCTTCCTGATCGACTTTCTCGCTAGAAGATTTTCGTTGCTCAAAACTCGCATTTATGCAATGTCTCAGATAAAAATGTATAACTCTTGTTTAGATAAAAATGTTCTTTACTTATTTCCTCCACCAGTCGTAGAATATCATAAAGAATATTTTCTGTAAATTCTATCTGAAATTTACAAAAACTGGCTGAATTACAGCGAGTTGAAGTCAAACAAGACCAAAAATTGGTTTTCAAATAAACAAGGTTTTCGGGCTTACTTTGAAAGCTGAAAAAGCATTTTTTTCCTGAAAAAAGGTGCGCAATCATATTTCCTAGAGGAATAGGTACTTTTAAAATTGAAATTCGAAAGTTGTGTGAAAAGTATCCAAAGGCCAACTCCGTTCACCGAGATAAATTTATAGGCGGTTATAGAGTGCCACCCCTCAATTGCAGAGAAATGGCCGGTGAGAGTGTTCTAACTCAATAAAATTTTATTCACTCTTGTCAGGAAGTTTTATAGCGTTCCTGATATCCAACGAATCATGTGGCGTTATAAAGTTTTCACAATCTCATCGCTTGCGATCGTAAACTGAAGAAAAATTATTGGTTTTTCGTTTTAATAATTTTTATCATGTTTTTTAAAGTCATATTAAAAGTTATATGAACCATTCGCAGGAGAGAATGTTAACATGACTACGAGTATGTAATAATGCAGGAGGAAAAGCTTTGGCTAGACGCCAAGCGTCCATATTGACTATATAGGTAACTAGATATGCTAGTTAATTATTTTTTATTGAAGACTTTGACGAGCTTGCCAAAAATAAGATTAATATGAATATTTAAGAAGATGTAGGTGAATAGAACCATTTAATTTATCGTGAAATTTTAAGTAGCAAGGATTTTTGCGGATCCCATTCTGCATAGAATTTCCGCTAAAAGTATAATTTCTCCTTCAAGAAATTAGTTCAATTCTAAAGGGAACATCCGTTAATTACTTTAAATGGATTTTTGTGATTGTAGATTCCTTCCCCCTATTCAAAGAATTCGTAAGATTTTTGTGCCCCCCCCTTTTTCTTACGTAAGATTTTTTAAAATCAATATATCTACAATATTACCTATTACGATTTCAGAGAAATCTTAATTTGTTTAACTCGATTTCAAGAGATTTCGAGGGATTTTAAGAGACACAAAGTATTTAGAAGGATTTTAAGAATTTAAGCACGATTTTCATGGATTAGATAGGATTTTGAGGGATTCCAAGGGATTTGAAGAAATTTCGAAATATTTTAAAAGAAATCAACTGGTTTCGAAGGATTTTAAAGGACTTCAACGGATCTTTATTTCAAAGAATTTTAAAGGACTTCGACGGATCTTCAGAGATTTCAAGGATTCGAGAAAGTTTCTGTGGATTACAAAGGATTTTAAGGAATCTCAAGGGATTTTAATCGATTTCGTAATTTTTCAAAAGAAATCACGTGATTTCAAAGGATTTCAAAGGATTTCAAGAAATACTGAAGGATTCCGTCGGTTTTTTAGAGATTTTGAGAGATAACAAGGGATATTCACATATCTTGAAATATTTCAAAAGAAGTCACGGGATTTCAAAGGAGCTTAAAGGATTTAAACAGACACTTAAGGATTTTAAGGATTTAAGAAAAATTTTCCCGGATAACAAAGGATTCCAAGAGATTCCAAGGGATTCTGAGAGAACTCTAAATTTTTCAGAAGAACTCACGGGATTTCAAAGGATTTGAAAGGGGATTCCAAGGGATTTCAAAAGATTTCGAAATATTCCAAAAGAAATCACTGGATTGCAAAGGATTTTAAAGGATTTCAAAAGATATCAAAGGATTGTGGCGGATTTTTAGTGATTTTGAGGTTTTGAGAACGTTTCCCGCATACTACGAAGGATTGTAAGGGATTTCAAGGGAATTTAAGAGAATTTGATAATTTTCAAAAGAAATCACCTCAATTCAGAGGATTTCAAAGGATTTCGATGGTTTCTGGGGATGTTAAGGGTTTAAGGACGATTTCCGCAGATTCCGAAAAATTTCGAGGGATTCCGAGGGATGTTTTAAGAATCTGAGAACGATTTTCATGGATAGCAAAGTATTTTAGGTGGTTTCATGCGTGTTTAAGACATTTCGAGATATTTCAGAAGAAATCACGTGATTTCAAAGGATTTCAAAGGATTTGACAAGATACCGAGGGATTTTGGCAGATTTTTAGTGATTTAAGGTTCTGAGAAAGATTTCCGCGGATTACGAAGGATGTTAAGGGAATCCAAGGGATTCTAAGAGATTTCGAAATATTTCAAAAGAAATCGTGGGATCTAAAGGGATTTTAAGAAATGCTGAAGTATTTGGAAGGATTTCCAGGGACCTTAAGAATTCAAGAACGATTTCCACAGATTACAAAGTATTTCAAGGGGTTCCAAGCAATTTTAAGATTTTGAAATATTTCAAAAGAAATCACGTGATTTCAAAGGATTTTCGCGGATTACAAAGGATTTTGAGGGATTCCAAGGAATTTTAAGAGATTTCGAAATATTTTAAAAGAAAGCACTGTATTTCGAAGCGTTTTAAAGGATTTCAAAAGATACAAAAGGATTTCGACGGATTGTTAGTGATTTTAACGTTTTGCAAACGATTTCCGCGTAATCCAAAGGATTTTGAGGGATTCCAAGGGAATTTAAGAGATTTCAAAATATTTCAAAGGAAATCACGCGATTTCAAAGGATTTCAAAGTATTTCAAAAGTTGCCGAAGGATTTCGATGGATTTTTAGTGATTTTCAAGTTTCGAGAACGATTTTAGCGGATTACAAAGGATTTTAAGGGATTCCAAGGAATTTGGAGAGATTTTGAAATATTCTAAAAGAAATCAAGTGATTTCGAAGGATTTTAAAGGAGTTCGACAGGTCTTTAGGGATTTCAAGGATTTAAGAAAGATTGCTGTGTATTACAAAGGATTTTAAGGAATTCCGAGGGAAATCAAACGACTTCGTAATATTTCGAATGAAATCATGTAATTTTAAAGGACTTTAAAGGATTTAAGAGATACCAATGGATTTCGACGCTTTTTAGGGATTTTGAGGGATACCAAGGGATTTTGAGAGATCTTGAAATATTTGAAAGAAAGTCATGAGATTTCAAAGGATTTTAAAGGATTACGACGGACCTTCAGGGATTTTAAGGATTTAAGAACAATTTTCGCGGATTACTAAGAATTTTAAGAGACTTCGAAGTATTTCGAAAGAACTCACTGGATTTCAGAAGATTTTAAAGGATTGTGAAGGATACAAAAGGATTTCGACCTATTTTTAATAATTCTGATGGTTTTACGAACGATTTTCACGTTTTATTTTACGTATAATTTTCACGATTCTAAGAGATCTCGGAACATTTAGAAGAAATCACGTGATTTTAAAGGATGGTAAATGATTTCAAGAGATACCGAATGATTTCGGTGGATTCTTAGGGATTTTAAAGTTTTGAGAACGATTTTCGTGGATTACGAAGGATTTTGAGAGATTCCAAGGGATTCTAAGAAATTTCAAAATATTTCAAAAGAAATCACTGGATTTAAAAGGTTTTTCAATGATTTTAAAGGATACAATAGGATTTGGACAGATTTTTAGTGATTTTAAGGTTTTGCGAACGATTTCCGCGTGTTATAAAGGATTTTGAGGGATTCCAAGAGAATTCAAGGGATTTCGAAATATTTCAAAAGAAATCACGTGATTTCAGAGGATTTTAAAGTATTTGAAAAGTTGCCGAAGGATTTTGACGGATTTTTGGTGATTTTAAAGTTTCGAAAACGATTTTCGCTGATTACAAGGGATTTTAAGGGATTCAAAGGGATTTCAAGAGATCTTGAAATATTTCAAAAGAAGTCACGGGATTTCAAAGGATTTTGAAGGATTTTGACGGACATTCAGGAATTTTAAGGATTTAGGAACAATTTTCGCAGATTGCAAAGGATTTTAAGGAATTTCAAGGGAATTTAAAAGATTTCAAAATTTTTCAAAAGAAATCACTGGATTTTAGAGGACCTAACAGGATTTTGATGGTTCTTAGGGATTGTTTAGTTTAGTTTGGTTTATTGACGGCTAACGCCTTGATACATAGTTATAATACAGAGTATACTTAATATTTTACAAAGAAAGAACTTAAAATAGAACAATTATAATTATCATACAATAGTAAAATATGAGTAATAGTTCGAGTTCAGTAACATTCATAAATTTTCACATTTCATAAAATTTCACATTTTAAATTAGATTAGATTAGAAAGTTATGAACAAAAAATTTTATTTTTTATAAAATAAAAAACTGAAATTTATCAATAATTTCAACTTTTTCCTAAATTCATTTCAAATTCTAATTGAAAAAGTTTCAATTATTATTTGAATAAAGAAGAAACATTTGTCACTAATTGGTATTGTTTCAGTTGAAAATACATACAATATATAATAAATACAAATTTTACGATCACGCATTCAATAATTCTCATTAGTTTCTACTTATGATACGATTTCAAATATTTTTATAATTTTTATTTTCACAATATTAATCACGTTTTTTTAGGTTTTTTGAAGGTACTCAAGAAGCGGTTAAAAATATGGAAAAATAGAAAGAAAGACTTTCTGTGATTCTCTTCAAGAAGCACAATTTTTACTTTAAACTTTTCCCGTACCTCGCATATTTTCCGAAAAAAATCTTTTTGATTTTCAGAAAAATAGCCGCTATTTTCTTCATTTTTAATTTTTCAATTTTTTTTCAAATTTAGAAAATTGAGGGCATCCTCCAGAAAAAGAAAAAAGAAGAAGTCAATTATCTCTGTATTTTATTATGAAAAATACGAAATTTCAACAGAAAAAAGGCCAATTTTTTTAAAGAAAATTTTCAAAAAATGTTTGGCACCCTGTCCTGAAACTTTTTTTAGGTCAAAAAGAGCACACATTCCAAGTTTCATGCCACAATTTGAGCCTTTTTTGGATAATTCCTCACTCGCACTTGCTCTCACGAAGTGCGAGGCATATGCCTCGCACATACGTGCCTCTCACAGAGTGCGACGCATATGCCAAGCTGTGTGTGCTTCGCATGCCGTGCGTGTAACGTGCCCCGCGCGAATGTTATCTGGGTTATACCCAACACTGGTTGAAATAAAAGATTAACATCCAAAATATCAATCTGCGTATACTTGTTCCTAAGAACTGTTAAGATTCTTGGGATTGTTACAAAATATACATAAGTCTAATTCTTCAACTCATGACTGATCTGAATATTATAAAAAATTGAGCGTCCGGATGCAATAACAGCCTGAACACGCGGAAACGCGGAAAAGTATTGTCCACGCCGTGACGTCATACAAACTTTGAAATTTCATGTATGACGTCACGGCGTGGACA